>JAFBMS010000086.1:1212054-1297054 GCA_019788955.1 Albula glossodonta
CCAAATTATTTCAGTGGAAGTAAGAATATTTAACCAGTGTCCCACGTTTCATGACGTATATGTTACTGCATATAATACATTAATAATTATATTATAAATATTATAAATGTGATATATTGTTTGGTAAGTTGCAGAGCAAGTGAAGGGGCATTACCTTACTAGTTACGCCAGGGAACTCCTACATTGCTACACTCTGCTTCCTGTTTTATGGGTATTTCTTTGAGTTTGAACAGGAAGTAAGTTCAGACCATGAAATAAAAGGTGCGTTCCAGTAATTTTTCTCGTCTCCTCGTTTCCTCCACTCGTTTCCTACGCCGGAAATATGTGGAGGAATGGAGGGGAGGAAACAAGAGGAGGAGAGGGGGAAACCAGTGGAGGAGTTAAAAAAAAGATGAAAAGACGAGGAACAGCAAATCCGATTAGCCCTGCATGAAAGTTGATCACGGATATTGATGAAGTCGTATAACATCGACAGATTCCAAGGATACTTCATTACATTTTTCTGTGGGGTGGTCTTTTAATCTGATTGGTCATGAGTACAATGACGTCACCCACAAATGTGAAAAGACTTCCATGGTAGGATACTTTGATGTATCCTTCATTTGGAGGAGAGGGGGAGGCAAGTGAATGATATAAAATCTCATCTCCTACGTTTTTGGAGCAGCGCAGCGAGGGAGGACACATGGATACATTTCCAGGGCACGGAGGAAACAAGGAGTTGAGTGTAGGAGACGAGGAGACAAGTTTGAGCGTTGGAACGCACCCAGGAGCTCACGCACAGAGGTTTGCCTGACCCAGCCTCCGATACAGTTCACTGGCCCTGTTGACCATCTCCCTGCCAGTGACATATGGAGAGGGCCATGGCAGACTGTAAATATGAGGCATTAAAGTTATGGGATAAGCAGTAAATATCCACTGTAAAAATAGGTAAACACATAAATAAGGGTGAGGAAGACTCCCTCACAGGGGCGATGCAGGGGATGATAGCAGACTTTGATCGATAAGCGTTTGGCGCACGTGATACCTTCAGCCTGGGATACCTTGCTAAGGTTGCTTGGTAACCATAAACCCTGCTCTATCCAGGTGGTGCCTGAATATGTGTATGCTAATTTGCTTTCTCCTATAATCATAAAATAATAATTAAAAATTTAAATTGTACAAACTAATCAGGTTTTTTTTTACTCTGAACCATTGGGAAACCACAGTTTACAGGCAAATAAACCTGTTTTTTTTTTTTTTTTTGCTTTTTTAAAAACCTACTTTTAGGTTTAGCTGCTCTTATTTTCCATTCTCTTGTATTAAGTATTGCTCCTGGCATGGACCACAATTTCCTGAATTTGCCAGAAAAAAAATAAATAAATAAATAAACATCCTTCAACAGACTAAATTTGCTGCATCTTCTTAACCCATCCCCTGTGTTTTAACACTCTGAAATAAGATGTAAAAAACTGTCACGACCTCTTTATAGTTGTCAAATTTAACTTAGTCTTCAGTCAACAGGCAAGGCGTTTAAATAAACCAGCTTGGATCGGTAAAAGAGCACATGTGTGCAGAGTAAGTCACAACCACTTCCCCATGTCTGACAGGGGAGGAACATGTGCCAGCCTATTCTCTCCTTTCTTTCTTTTCTCCCCCTCTGTCTGTGCTAACAGCATGCTTGAGGAAAGTACATTTAGAGTTGTGCGCCTGGATAAATAATACATTTAATGAAACAACAATTACACAACTACAATTAAAGGAATATGATTTCCAACATAGGTAATGGAATGCAGAAGGGCTGAACAATTATTATTATTATTATTATTATTATTATTATTATTATTGTTGTTGTTGTTGTTGTTGTTGTTGCCTTCCTTCCCAATCTCTTTAGGGCCATAATAGCTGTTGGTCTAAGATAAAAACCCAGGGCCAAGACACTGGGCAGTTGGTCTGAATTATTTAGAATCTCATTTAAAGTAGTCTTCTTCAGAAAATAAAAACATTTTCAAATGATATATCCAATTCTCAGACAATTCAATAAATAAGTAAATAAATAAATAAGTAAAACTCAGCAGTCTTATGTCAATACTTTTGTATTTCAGGGACAAAATTTCATTATTTATTTAGGCTGTTGAATATTTAATGACAGTACTGCGTTGCATTGTTTGTGCTGTTTTGGGTTTGATGAATGCCTGTGTGCAGCAGATTTACAACTGAATAAAACATTGTTCACCTGTTATCGAAATCTTATAATTGTTTAATTATTATTAATATTATTTTTGAACCGAGGGAGATGACTTAGTAGATTTATAAATACATAAGAATGCTTCAGCACACAAGAAGTAATTACTCTACAGCAATTATGCATGTTAAATGATGCTCCTGGCACCGGCTGAAAAAAGATGACGATTTTTTTTTTTAATTATAAAACATTATCTGCTTCATGACGTGTAGTTTTTTTTTTTTTTTTTTTTTTTTTTTTTAATAAATCTGTTGATTTGCAACCACACCTAAAACAATCAACTTTTTTTAATGGCGATTTTGTAAGGAACATATGCTTCAATGGTGAACATCCAAACACTCATCTTAGACTGGCATCCTCCAGCCACAGTGACCATGGTAATTAACTCAATGCAAAGAGAGAGGCACTTTTTCTTGGTGTTTTTTTTTTTTTTTTTTTCCGATGAAATTGATTTAACTGTTCGGTGTTCACACAATACAATTGGTCATACTTTCACATGAATTTCACTTGTGAAATAATCTACCTTGTTGTCCTTATTGCATTACCCCCTGAATTTCAGACCTGGAATCAAGTATTCTTGTCCCAGTGGTCTTTTCCTGGCTCCTTATTGTGCTTCATTCTGCAGTAATCCTTCAAAACAAACAGCACGCCACAGCAGTCACAGACAATGGTGATAATTAGTCAGTTTGAACCAAATTAAACGAATGGAAAGGAAAGCATTATTCCGAGCTTTCGTCGAACTGTGTTGATGAGCAATCTTCAAGGGGACCAGGCGAAAAATAAATAACACACGACCCTTTAAAACTGATTAGCTCTTAGAAACATATCATTTGCATATATTTATATCAATTATTCCAATTGTCATGAGATTGCAGGGGGGAAATCAATTTATGCATGACTTATACCTTTCCATAAGGTGCCCATTTGCAACAGTGTCTTTTGTAAATGACTCTCTAATAACAGTTAATGCGTAAAAGAGAGCATTAATCAAGTAGCAGAGAAGAATGCATGACAATCATATGAATATGCTGTAGAATCGAAAGAAAGCGCTGCATAAAAGTAACCAGCAGCACATTTCCTTTCCTCAAAAATGGTCGCACAGCAGATTCACTCATTACGGTATGTTGTTCACGGAGCTTATAAATGATCTAGCTAGCAACAGCAAAGGCAGAAGTCAGCTAGGGTTAACCAGGGCAATTATTCCCTTTCAAACCACTGAGTTTCTTGATTGCAACCAAGCAATGTTTTAATTGAATGGGACTGTGATTATATGCTTTAGGTGAAGGATTTACTAATAGATTTAAGTGACCGATGACTAGATAACTAAATAAATAAAAAACCCACCTGATAACTTAAATCACCCTGGTTTCTTCTCATATGATTGTCTGGGAATTGTCTGAAAGTGTTGAAATGTTACAAATAATTTTAAAATATCAGCATGCAGAAGCTTTACATAACATACAACTTCAAATGTTAAAAGAAAAATGCTAAAACATTAATTTTCCTTTGATATGGAAGGGATTCCCACAGAAAATACATGAATAATTAAAAAAAATAAATAATAATAACATTACATTGGTGGTTTGTTTCAGGTTGACATGTTAAAGTTTCATTGGTATTTTAATAATAATGAACTGGATTCTTCAATATTCAAAGACTCGACAGGCTTTTTCCACCTTGCTGTTTCCAAACTCACGGAGTCAGTGTGAGCTCAGCTTCCAGCTCCTAAAAGGCTTCCAGACACCATTCAGCAGTACAGAGCCACATGGCTCTGCAGAGAGAGAAAGAGAGAGAAAGTGAGATTGTCTCCACATTCAATCCCATGCCTTTTTAAGTAGGCCTCGGTAAATGGTCGGCTCCTGGATCTGACTGCGAGGACCAGAGCCCGGAAAGCACACTGACCGTTGGCGCAGAGGCCCTCTCTCAGACGTGCGAAAGCACTTAACCTAACGACGGGGGACCCAGCAGGGGCTCTCCACCTGACGAACGCTGTCACGAAGGGGTGTCCGCTGGGAGAAAGTGGGAGAGCTAACGCACGCAGGGCCTGCGTGATGTCTACCCCCACATCCCCCCCAACCCCCGTACTTTAATTGAAAGAGCAAGAAACAAGTGCATCCCCTTGTTCCTTTTGCTACAGCAAGTACAATGGGGATCTACCTGGAACATGGACCTGTGATAAGATCTGAAACATTATTTCATCGTCTACACACAGGTTTCAAGCCTACTGGATTTTATCACAAAAAGTGCATTTACAAGGGTGATGCTGGATATTTCAGTTGTTGGATGCCAAAATTGAGCTCAGACCCAAATTCATCTCTTGACTGCTCCAGACCCCTTGCATTGGATGCTTCTCATGTTACTATAGATATTATGTAGATACAATGGCTTACACATAAAGCAATTTTACTATGAAAGTACGGTAACTTTCATTCAGTTTCTTGTTTTTGGTTATTATCAGGATGAGAAATTGCTCGCTCACCCACATGTGATCTTCTTCGTTAAATATGAATGTTGTTGTCTGCAGACAGTTCTCTTCACATTAGTCTTTTGTTGTTGTCTGTTTTTCACAACGGTACTCTGATAAACAGCAAACATAATTATGTCCATTGTTAGAGAACAAAACAATTGGAACAATCAAAGGTAAAGACTTAACAATTACCATATCCAGCAATCTGCATAACGTAAACATTAAATACCAAATGTAATTTTACCATGAAACATCATAGTAATATATTGCATACTGAAAACCTATTAAAATACAATAACAATAAAAGTACTAGAATCCCTTGAATATACTGCTACTGGTTATTTATCGTATTCTCTATGAAGGCATATGGAGCAGGACAAATGTGGATCACGTCAACATTTGTCTGGAAATTTGATTGACAATGAATGTTATCTTTTTCCTTTGACAAACACACTTTGGTTGAGTTGATTGACATTGATTGTGATGCCGAATGAAGTGAAAAGTTACCTGCTGTGTAACTACTGAATCCAGGAGCAACTTGCAGCACAGTTCCAGGTCATTTTAGACCACGTTATTAGCATCATATTTCATCATAGTACCTCTGAGTACAACTATTTGCATGGCTGTGAAGGAAAAAAAGAGGAAAAAAAAAGGAAAAAAACTTATTTGAAACATTCTATGCATAAATCTATCCTTGGAAATATCACTAAATACCCATTCTCAGTCATTGCTCATGAAGCACTGGCAGTCTGTATCAGTTTGTATAGATGGCTAACTTTAACTATGGATAAGGCAGCTGTGGCAGCAAATTAACTTTTTGATGTTTACCGTTATATCTTATATTACTTGATTAACAATAATCATACAGATATAAATATTTGATGGATCTTCATATCTGTATGATTAACAATAATCATACAGATGTACAGATCCGAGGGATCTTCAAGGCAACCAGGTTTTCTTACTGAAGTACCTTTCATGTTATTTAACAGACATGGCCATTCTCCTTACTATAGCAGTGGTTGCTGTGGGTATCAGTAAGGCACACTCACAAGGCCACCAATGGCGGACATGTAAGTACTTTGTCTTTACAAAAAATAACCCTGTGACTGGTTTCTCTTTACAAAAAATAACCCTGTGACTGGTTTCTCTTTGTAAAAAATAACCCTGTGACTGGTTTCTCTTTGCAAAAAAAAAAAAAAATAACCATATGACTGGTTTCTCTTTACAAAAAAAAAATGACCCTGAGACTGGTTTAGTATATACACATGAAGGGAGGGAGGGAGGTGGAGAACATTGTTCAAATCATGATTTCATCTGTTTTCCCTGAGGAGAAAAATGCTGCTTTAATGGAGAGTGCTTGCTGAGTTCAACATAATACATTTTGAACTATACAGATCAATATATGTTTACATAAATTAGCTTAATCGTTTGAGTTTCCAAATAATTCCCCTTATCAAGTATACTTACACATCCTGGCAAGAGACGGGTCATTTGAATACATGAATGCAAATTTCAGTAAATTTCTGTGTCTGAATGTGAGGTAAAAGGCACCTTCCTGCCCTACATTATGCAGGCGCTGTTCTACATACATCAGCTAAAGCGTTCACACCGCGTACACTTGTTGAGCAGTCGAGGCTGGAACGCAGATCGGGAACATCGAAGGGTGAGCGTCGTCGCCAGTAACCGCAGCCGTTCGTCTCGTTACCTTGATTAAACAAGTGCGGCGGGAGTGGCCAGGATATGCAAGTTATTCAGCTGGAGGATCGTATCAGAATCCATAAGGAAGTCTTTGAAAGGTCTTACAGTCGGTATGGTGCCAGCATTCATGCTGCCTCCAACACTGAAAGCAGTGCAATTGTGTGAGTGACTGTTAAATGAGTTTTTTTTTTTTTTTTTTTTTGTTAGGGATGGATCACTACAGTTTGTGATGAGAGGGAAGGTAGAGGGGAAGATGAAAGACAGCCATAGTGAGTAAAAAAGTAAAAGATCAATGGTTACAGAATAAAAAAAATCTTTTGGTGGTTTATTTAGCTTTTCTGAGAAAATCAATGAGAAATCAAGTCTGCTACACTCAGTGAGCCATTATTTTTTTTTCTCCTTATCTTTTTATTTTTCATTAGCAGGGTAGAAGTATGGCACTCTGTCTAACATGTAATAGGTTGAGGTTAAGAGATTTAATAGTCCAGTTTTGCTTCACTTAGCATCAGTGCAGTGAAGGGCTTCATCTGTAGCATTGTGGAGGGAGACTGGGGGACCATGATTACACAGATTATGTTGATGATTTTGCCAGATCAGCAGGGAGCCTCCTTCCTAAAACAAGTACAGGCGGTCCCCAAGTTACGATGATTCTGATTTATGATGGCGCGGAAGCGTCACTTTCAGTACAGTATTCAATAAATTACATGAGATATTAAATTAAATGGTTTGAAGACTGTTGAGCAAAGCTCAACACCCCCCCCCCCCAAAAAAAAAAAAAAAACTAAAGCAACTAAACTAAATGGGGTTTGGCCCTATATGAATAATGCGACTGGGCTCATGTAAGTCGAAGCATCAATCTCATCTTCAGTTCGCCGTTCAATTTCACCAAAAAATTCAAATTGATGCATTGCTTGATTTTTGAACTGACCATTTTTATGACATGTCAGAAAAATACGTCTACTTCAAGCAATGCCTAACAGAGAACTGAAGATTTGAGCAGATTGAGACTTTCAGGGGTTGTTTATGCTTGTCCATTGGTCAATCTATACCACGCAGTTTGTGCATGGAAGCTGTGGTGGGATTTACATAAGCCCGGTCTCATTATTTAATTGCCACACCTCGTAATGAGTGTGCCGATGTGGTTGTGAAGGATATTCTCAAGGACGCATGCATTTATCACTAGGTCGTGACAGACTTATGTAGAAAACACGCACCCATCTGCATTTGGACCTTGGTTAATTTTTATTTATATGTAACACGAGTAAGAAAATATTCCTTTCCATATCCCTGCATGATCAATATGTTATGAGGTCTGCATATCAGACGTGTGATAATGTCCAATAATACAGCAAAATAAATACAAATATATTTTATTAAAACACAATGCCATTGTTTATCAAAACATATACATCCTACATAATTATCAGCCATTATAAACTATGTAATGCGTGCTGATATGTATCGAGGGAATAAGCATACTTTTGTGCCTTTTCATTTGAAAAGCAATTCATGGGGACACTCTCTCTGTTAAATATGAAAGTAGTGTTTGAATTTTACTGCCTAAAATGCTGTGAATACAAAACAATAACCTTGGCGATTGTTATGCATTCATATTTCAAATTTTCACAACCATGCTAACAACCTCAGTCTCCTCATTCAACACATAAACCATGGAAAACAGAATTGTTCTTCAGTCGAGAAGGGGTGAACAAATTGACTGCATTTTCTTGTTTCAAGACTTTGCCGGGGGCAAACAACTTTCAGCCATGTGCTTGAAACAGTGTGAACGAGTATAATACATTACATTCTCTCTAAAACTGTCACCTCACTAGCAAGGACACACACACACACACGCGTGCGCACACACACACACACACACACACACACACAGTGTGGGTTGAGTTTGAGCAGGATGTCTCATATTGTTTTTTTTTTTTTTTTTGTTTTGTTCTTTTTTCTACAAACTGATTGCAGGAAATTGAAGTGCTTCCTGAATTACTGACACCCCCTCTTGAAACCTTTCATTGTCTGGGGCTGCAAGTAAAGCTTAGCTTCTGACCTGGCCTTAGAACAGTCTAATGCTGCCATAAAATAACAATACAGGGCAGCACAGCTGCTAGGGCCTGTCTTTGTTACTCTACTTTATGGCATAAGATACATGGACACATGTCAGCTAAATTGCCATCCTTAGTGTGTAACACTGTAAAGACAGGGTGCCCTGTGTATGTGTGTGTGTGTGTGTGTGTGTGTGTGTGTGTGTGAGAGAGAGAGAATAGGACATATTTGTTCATTTTGACCAGGACTGCGCACAGGAGAGAGGGGCCCAAGATGAGAAGATATGAAGAAAAAGACTCTAATTGTACATTATACTGATAGCTCCATTTTTTAAGTTTGGCTCTTTTTGCAAAAATCCTGCACTGAACATGCAAAACATGGTCAAATGATTGCCTATTTGAATGAGGTACTTACATCTAGACTCACTATGGCAATTAATGAATTTAGTAAAGCACATACATTTCATAATCCTTTGCGCTGTGCTCAGAAGTGAACTGCATCCACCCAGTAATGTAAAGAATGGCTTTTCATGTGTTAAATGACTCCGCTGGGACAGAACAGATCCCAAGTCATACATGTAAGAGGTCATCCAAGTAGGTGTCGGACCCTTAATTTAGGAAAAAAGGTGTGCAAATCTTAGCCATGCAACTGTCCAAGGAGCATGGGACCAGCAGCAGAATCTGCTTCGTCGAGCTTTATTGCTTAAATAAAAGTCATGGAAGATGGCTGACTGGATTATCAGAAGCACTTGTGTTGCATTAGAGGAGCTGCCAATGCATATATATTATATCATTTCTCTGTGCGAAACTGCTAGGCCTGGCAGTCCCGACAGGGAGAGGGGGAGTGCTTCGAGTGATCAGGGAATAAAACGCAGTGAATTCTCTCACCCTGTCTCATGCAATTAATCATTTCAGAGTTATTTACATATCAGGGTGAGGAAAAAAAAACACATTCTGTCCACCGTGTATTCGGAAATATGAAATTATTTCCACCCCTGTAGCTGCAATACAGCAGTGGGATGTACCGGAATATATAAAATATTTTAGATGAAAATTAGACTCACTCTCTCCATGCATGCTACTCTACAGATACTCACTGATACAGAGTGCTCACTGAAGTTTACCCCCCCCCAAAGAAAAAAACAAACAAACAAAAGAACCCTGTAATAGAAAGGAAGGGCAAAAGCCATGGGTGTCGGTTAGTTCTGAAAAGTGCTGGGGACAATGACGGGTTCAACCCACTAAAGGCTTTCAAAAAGTGATGGGGAAGAAATGGGCCACGACAGAAAGTGGTGGGGACATGTCCCCAGCGTTCCCTGCGTAATTGACGCCTATAGCTAAAGCAACAGTCACATTTTTATTTTCCTGACCAGTTTCACCAGCTCCCTCTTCTAAATCGCACAGTCTCGTGGTTCGTGCCCACTGAAATTCAAGGGTCCCAAGGACCACCCGGTGAGCTCTGCTCAGAATCCCGCGAGTGCATTTGTGTTTCCGCGCCCGGATCAATAGCTCACAGTCACAGTACGGCGCTCAGGCCGTACACGGTTATTTCCACTGTGAGTGGCAGGCATCAACTCCCCAAGAGTAGTCTCACAACGGGAATCTCCCAATGGACTCCCGCAGGCGAGAAACAAACACATGAAAAAAAAAAAAAAATTAGACATTACAAAAGCACACTCACTATTGACTTTCAATGTAGACATTCTCACCTAGGGTAGTCTCCAGCCCTTCATCATCTTCACAAACTGAAATCCACTTATTGAGCTTCATATCTCAGGCGATTGAGGGAGGTATATTTTTATCTATTTATTTGTTACCGTATTTTACGGTTAGCGCAGCAGCTGCCCAACCAGAAATCAATATCATGTGACCATGAGCTTTAGTGTGATTTCAGGGAAAAGGGAGATGAAAGCACATGCAGTGTGTCACATGGGCTATGTACCCGCGACCTGGCACCGGCACATATTAGAGTAACTGAGAGGGACTTTATGACTGAGGGGAGGAGGGGAGGAGGGTAGGGGGTAGGGGGGTCGGGGGGTTTTTGAGATGATTTAAGGGTCAGTGTTATAAATGCTGACCTGTACATCTGATTTATACTTATGTATTAAAAAAAAAAAAAAAAATTGTATTAACAATATTTTTTTTACACTCTAAAGAAAATTGTGTTCAGATGAGGATGTGTTCAAGTTCTACACTTACGTGGCCTCTCTCTCTCTCTCCACTGTGTACATCCTCCCTTTGGGTCTCTCTTTTTCTCACTCTCTTTCTCTCCAAGAATTCAAATGCAAGACATTTTATCGCAGGAAATAAATAAGTGAAAATTACCAAAGCCCATAACAACACATTAAAACATGAACTCGGCAAACACCATACAATTATGCTGAATACAAACAACAATATATAATGTTAATAGTACTGGTATAATAATGGCACTATTTATACTACTACTCTCAACTAAGATCACTTCCACTATGTGACCTCTCTCTATCTCTCTCTGTCTGCACCTCATCCATTGTTACTTTCTACCTCCCCCTTGGTCTCTCTCTCTCTCTCTCTCTCTCTCTCTCTCTCTCTCTATCTCCCTCTCTCTCTCTCTCTGATAATGACAGTGATTCAGACGAGAGTGTCCTTCCTGTGAAGGACATTTATGATTCTGGAAGTATATGTAATTCCTCACCCCAGCTGGGAGCCCCGAAGCTGAAGGCAGTGGAAAACACAGCACCGATGGAGCTCACCGGTCCTGAAGTATGGGCCTCAGTGTTCTACACCGCCCTGGTCACGACCTCAGGTAGCATGGAGCTTGCAGAGCGTAGCAGGGCTTTCACATGCATATGGCACCTACTGTGTTCGTGTTTTCATGTAAAGCATTATTAGCCAGTTTTTAGCCATGTATTTCCTGTCAATGAAGCGTACTGAATTTGTATTTCAGATGTAGCAAGAGAGAGAGAGAGAGAGAGAGAGGGAGCGAGAGAGAGAAAGAGAGAGAGTGGGAGCGAGAGAGAGAAAGAGAGAGACTGCTTTGACCTGAGAGAAGAACAGTGTGCCTTTGAACAATACTCAGCGTTGTGGTAAATTGAAATACTCCAGCCAAGTGCAATTAAACCCCATCTGCTAATCAATTAATAACAGAGCCGGCTCCCCACAAGCTGGGTGGGGAAAGATCTATACAGCAGGGAAAACAACAAGCCACAGATCCATGAAACCCTACAAAAAAAAAAAAAATAAAATAAAATAAGATGCGCTCACATCTGTGCAAGAGTCATAACATTTGATGAATGCAAGGGTGAAAGTTTTATTTTCAGCTCCGACATTAAATCATTAACAAAGCCACAAGTTCCGACTTACTGCATTGCAGTTAGTCCTTGACTTTGACACAGAATTTGGCAAGTTTTACAGTCATACTCTTCTTTATACACAGTCATACACTGGTCTTCAAGGTCTATGGAAATAGAAAAAAAAAAAAAAAAACACTTTTAAAGTACTGTCAGGATCTATGGAAAACTCCATTCCTGGAAAGCCCATTTCTTTGGCACGACTAGCTAATTAACTGGTTTACCTGTCGCATGAGGCCTTTGTGTGGGGATAAAGGAATATTCTTTAGCTGCCTTTTAATGGCGTTTAGTCTATAAATGTACCAAAAATGAGTGACATGAATACATGAGATTCATGAGAAGAGCAAAAGTAAGTATGATATCCAGAAACTAATAACCAATACAGGTCCTCACCCATCTCCTGTTTAGGCTAATGCTCTTAGCATTCTTGATTTTCATAATTTTGTTGTTTATTGCAGTGTATTTGCTTAATGCTCCCTTTTTTGTTGTTTTTTCCCTTCTTTTGATTAATCAATTAATCTATTATTTGTAGTGTTCATTTTTAATGGACAGCATCCGATTCCCATCTATATAATTCAGCAATTTCATAAAGCTGGTCGATGGCGGAGGCAGAGCACTTTTGGTGGGGCAGGGGGGACCATTCACATCAAAGCACTGATCCAAGAGAAGGGCATTGGGTCTGAAACACCTTCAAAGCTGAAATGGATTTTCCCCCCTTTTTAACAGAAGCTAGCCAGCGATGTTAAATAAATTAATAAGTAATGCCGAGGTATATGTGGGATTCCCCATTGCTTCTCAAGTACCTGCACCCGGCGCTTTGAATCAGAGAAGAGGCTCAGCGCCATCGTGTCATCGTCTCTTCCTTTCACATAAAGTTATCGATTAATTGAATACATACAGGTCAACCGGCGTTTAACTTTCAAGCCTGTGAAACACAAGACCCGAGGAGGAGTGAAGATTGAGATTCCCTTGTGAATTGTATATGTGCATAAAGTATGTGTACGTGTGTGTGTGTGTGTGTGTGTGAGTGAGTGTGTGTAGTCGTGGGCATGCGTGATAAGTGCATGTGCAGTCATAGTGCTCATTATGATGGCAACATTGCTGGGTGAGAATATAATAGCCCCTGTCTTTTTCCATTGCCGGAATTAATCACACCAAAAGCATCATCTGATTGGCTCGCAGATGGCAGAGGCATTGTCCCTGCAAGCCCACGGAATCCGATTAATTGTTTGACAAATGAACGTGGAGGCTGAGCCCTGTCGTTAGGAAAAGCCCAATGGATCTCGTTAGTGGACAAGGGGAGATTCAGTAAATAAGGTTAATTGGGCTATCTGTCAGCCAGGAAAAGCTGCACACATTGCCATAATACGACCCTATCATCATTATTGTTATGTATTAAATGTATTTTTTTATGTATTTGGTTATTTATTGGTGAGGTGCGTGTGTGTGTGTGTGAGGGTGGGCGGATGGTGTTTTGCAGGAAGTGAATGGGTGTCATGGTGACCAGGTCCAGGGACAGGCCCGGTCCAGCGGAAAGGAATCTCGCGGGTGTTCTGAGTCATAATTACAGTCCGCCAGGGCGTTTATTTCCCATTTCATTAACATCACAGAGCCCTTTGGTGTCTCTGGGAAATGAAACCTGCCTTTTCGGTGGCGCATACTGTAAAATTGCGAGTTAAATCACGTTCCCTGTCACCTGCTTTGAAGCACACAGATAAGTGCAAAACAGTTCAGTGGGCAAGAGCACTTGAAAGAAACAGGCTTCAGTGGTAATGAGATTGATAAGACAATTATTTCCAAGGCCAACTCATTAGATATGAATGAGGACGGACATATTTGGGGGGGGGGGTGGTAGGGGGTTGCGGCGGGGGGGGGGGGGGGGGGGGGGGGGGATGGGATGGTTTGGGATGTTAGATATCCACAATTACATCACACTTTCCTTGCCAGGTCAGGTTTCTAATAATAGTGACACACAACATGCCTATTCAACTGTAATAAATGGGGATTAAATAATTTCACAAAAGTCAAATTTGCAAAAACCCACACCAATCAACCATTTCATATCATTTCGAGATAGTGAATAACTGTAAAATGATCATATAATTCTCAGCAGCCAGTTACAGCTAACAGTCCTGCAACATTTCAATGCCATAAACCTAAAGAGACAACATCAGTCTCCATAAAATCACAGAACAAGAGCGTATGTAATGGATGTGTTTCACCTGTATTTGACCACTCACTTCTCCATTGCAGTAGGGTTTGCTCAGTCGGACAGATATAAGGGATGACCAGGTGTAGATTTTTTTTACTGGGGATTTGTATGGGATATGTATGCTCTGGGATTTCAGCTGGACGTTCAACAGACATGATGCGTGTCCACCTCACCTGCCTCACAATCTCCAGAAACTTTGCATATGAATGGGATGAGCGAGTGCCCAGCTTGTGCTGTTTCTCAAATGCAGTCACCCAGTGCTGTTGTGAAAGTTGCTTTAGCAAATGAAGTATTGTATTTTTGACAGCATTCAGTCCCACACAGGCACAGCGTGAGCTGCAAGGTGCCTGCTTCCTCTAATATACCCTCACGCTCTCCAGTGAACCCCCCCCTGAGGAAAGCACCAATCATACCCTCAACAATGGACCAGGTGTGATATGAAATCAATAGAGCTCGGGTGTGAATGCAGTGAAATTGGTCTTTAACAACCAGCATTTACCAGATTTCTTTTAATGAATTCAAAGGGTGATTGAAGTTTTCCAATCTGAAACAAGTGAAACCAAATAGAAAAAAAAAGAAAACAAGGTTTCAAAAAATTCAAAATGTGTTTTGTATATAAATACAAATATGTAAAGAGTATAATGCATACAAAAACATTTATAAAAGAATTAAACATTTTTATACAGTAGATGATGAGTCACCTGCATGAGCCAATGTTGCATAAACTAATTCATAAGTTTACAGTTACAGTGATCATGGCCTTTCGAAACCCTGTATAGCACGTATTGCATCGTAAACGCACCGTTTCCATTGCATTTTCTTACAGATTAGGAGTTCATAATCAAAAGTGTGTTATTACACATTTAATCATTTGTTTACAATGTGTCAATAACTGTTTATAATTGCATTATATTACCAGTCTGTAAACAGTTTATTGGGGCAAATATATGGTATAAGGTATGATTTATTTATTGCATAAATAATTTTATACAGTATATAAGACTATGGTGTGAGAAGCAAATATTTATTTTAATGCATATTTTGATTATATTATTTCTTCAGCCATAAATACTCTCCATTGTTTTCATCATGCTCTGAGTTATTTTTGGAACTTTGTAGGTGTACTAAATAAATATTAGCATAATCTGATATGCCATTCTTTAAAATGCGCAGCATGGGGTTCCTTATGTTCCATGGAGATTGGAGTAATTAACCCGCAGCGCTCCTCAAAGTGTTCTTCCCTTGAAGAATCAATGAATTTCATTGCTAGGCTAATCTGCAGTTTGCAGTAGACATGTGAATATGTGAAACCATGGAAATTATAACAGACTCTTACATGTGTATGTGTGTGTGCGTGTGTGTGTGTGTGTGCGTGTATGCGTGTGTGTGTGTGTGTGTGTGTGCGTGTGTGTGTGTGTGTGTGTGTGCGTGTGTGTGTGTGTGTGCGCAGAAATATATGTGGCTATCTTGAATGTCATTCAATCCATGAAGAGTCTTAGAGACCTCAGAGAAAAAGAAAGAGGAAGTAACAAAGCTGTTTACAAACAACAGTGCCAGTGTGCATTGCCCCTGGGTATGCCAGCGTGGGCATGCTTAACGATGCTAGATGTGTGTACTTAAAATGAGGTCAGGAGCTCCAGCTACCTGTTCCCTTTCAGCCTCCCGGTGTTTTGTCTCAATAAGAAATGGGCCTTACCGCGACACAGGGAGCCCAGAAGCTGAAGCACAGGTGTACAGATTTATCTCAGCTTGGTAGGGGGTCACCACCTCGAGTTTATCCTGCCCTCCTCTGGAGCCGTGCACAAGGGGAGTGTTGTGCCGATATTCTGACGCTTGCATGTATTCCCACACAAAGCTGCATGGTTCCTTTTTGACTGTTAGCTATCTATTCCGGAAGGTCTGTGAGAAGATGTTGAAATGGGTGGGTGAAGCTTCAAGACTTTGTGAAGAGAATGGTGCGACTGTCCCAAAAGTTATATATTTAGTAAAATAGTGTGTGTGACTAAAAAAGTACCAGGTTTGGCATTCTTTACCTGTCTGTGAGACTCCTGCTGCAGCACCATCAGCCGGATGGTGCCATCAGTCTCGTTGGGCGGTGCTGAATGACAGGGCTATAAAGGCTTCTGCAGTGGGAAGGGTTCCTAGTTTAAGTGTGCAAAGAGAACAAATAGCCTGCTATTATCTGGATGGCATATATTTAGCTTGATGTAAGACTGCTGCTTTTTAAGCCATTTCAGACACAAGGTTCTGCTCTGTTGAATAGCAGTGGAAAGAGGACCGCAAAGGCACTAGAAGTGTTTAAAACTGTAATCGCCCTGGCTATGATGTAGTCACTCGAGCCAGGACCTCGCCGCAGAGTTCAAGGAGCTTTGTCTTGAATACGTCCACAGAGGTGCTCTTTGGTGGCTCTGATCGGCAGCACAAAGTTCCATAATTCCTGTGTGAGTAATGTCAGAACTGTCTCCCAGCACCGACCCCGTTGCTAACATTTAACATTCCTACCACCCGCTCTCCTCTGTTGTGGCTTTTAAACACGTCAGCACCGTTTACCGAGCTGAAAAGAAGTAATTGGTGAGACACAACTGAATGAAGGGGATTTAATGAGTGTTGTGGAGTGATTATTTTAGTTGATTGCATTATTTTCCAAGCCTTTTTCAATTATGAGCTTGCGCTGAGTTGCTCATGGCGAGATCCGCATAAAGCTGTTCAAATCATCTGTGATGATGTGGTTTAAAAACAACATCGGCTTGAAGCACGCATGCCACTGAAGCAGACATGTGTGATTTTTCTCGGAGAAGAGGCTACAAAGAGCCCCGTATCTGCAGCTCAGCACTGTACGTGCCCAGATTTGTTTTACCTACTCTTCGCTGTACCTAACAGCGGAAACAAATACGGACAGACTGTTTATCCGTGCAATGGCTCTGAAGGTTGAAACCTAACTCATCCCAAACACCATGATCCTCAGCTACTCAACTATTCGGTCCATTAATCTGCATTACTTATTATATGGAAATTGCATTCATAGACATGTTCGTATGAACAAAACGTGCAAGAAAAGTGAACAAGGTAGAAACAGTAGTAAACCATAATGGCCTGGTGTTAAAAACACACACTGGTGACAAAAAGCTGCCTTTATTGCATGATATTGAATACAAATAGCAGGTTGGTGCACATGAATCACACGTTCTGGGTGACTGGAGCCCTTATTATAATGTTTTCCAATGCAAGATAATAGATTACTAGTTAAAGGTCATTTTAATAAATGCAGGGGCCTACTGAATTACACTTAAATTTGCATGCAATTAAGGTGAGTCATTTAAAAAAAAGAATAAAATATGTGTGTGCTGGTCTCCACAAATAGGCCCCACTCGATGGTATGTTTGACATTTTAAATTGCCGAGAGCACATGCAACACAAATTTGTCTGGTCTATAACCAGCACAAATACAGCACCAGAGCAGTTGCATTTCATACCCAGTTCCAAGAGCAGGACAGATTGAACAGAGCTCATGGTTTTGAAGGGGTATTAGTCTTTGAAACAGTCTCCTACTGCAAACCAAGCAATTCAAGGGCATGGTTTTTTAAATCAATAATTTTAATGTTATTCTGGAAGAAACGGACTTGTTAGAATAATTGTAGTGACTGTGCTTCACCTCAATTAATGATCTTCAATCAGCAAATTAATGTATTGCCTGCATGTCTCAGTGCAATGAACAGGCAAGTAATTATGTGATTGTATTCATGTGCGCCCCTGTATACATATCTGTCACGATTCCTCAGTCCTGCTTCTCTAGTAATTTATTGCATTATTTCTTGATTGTAGAACATTGCTGTTTGTGCCTTTAAGACAAGCTGTTATTATTATTTGCTTATACTGTTGTGATATTTTTGAAGTCATACCGTTGACTGATGTCAGAATTATTGATGTTTTTTTTCCCATTAGAGGCCGTGTGCTTTTTTGACATTCCTTTAGTAATCCTTCAATAATGCTATCAACGAGGCTCAAATGTGCACACAGTCATGTACCCACATGCATTTTAAGCTGAGGTGAAATCCAATCCCAACCATTATGAATTAGCAAAGGCAAATGCAATAATCATTTAACATGGATGAGTTTCCAAAAATACTTTGTATTGTGAAGAGTTTTGACTCTTTGACACCCCTTTGCAATTTGAACGATACCAAGAGTATTACTGAGCAGAAGTCGGAAGCAGACAGTGAATGTGTCCTGTTTCCTTCACATAGGAATCCCAGACAGGAGTACCATTTATTTACAAAATTTTGTTGGTTGCTTTCACCTGAGCCTTTGTGTACCTTGACGATTTCAAAAAAGAAAAAAAAAGCTCAACTCACTGCAAAACATATTCAGATGCTACTATTGTGAATCGGTACATTTGCATGGAGGTTTTTTTGTTTAAATGTGAAGGAGCTACTGGCAACTATTTTGAATGGTTTTGTTTGTGGCTCGGCATTAACAACACCTGGGAATAGCTCCACTCTCCTTGGTTTGGTTAAGCAGTTGATGCCTCTGAGGGGAGAAACTGGCAACATTTCTGTTATAAAATAAAGGGAAAATGGTTCCAGGACAAAAACAAAATCCAATTATAATAATAAAAAAAAAAAAACAGGAATTTCATTGCCAGACTGTGGTAAGCGATATTTACCTGCCTGCATTTGCATGGCTTCACCATGGAGACATGGAAAATCCAGCAGGTGACCAGCTATGCTATCCCATTGGGATCTGTGGTTATTCTAGAGCACATCTCACATCTCATCTCATTACCTTCAGTTATGTTTCCCATCACTCAGTGCACTCTCAAAACAGTGTTAGAGAACACTTACTAATTTAACATGTTTCCAATTTTAAAAAAATAAAATAAATAAATACAAAATAAATAAGAAGCCTTGTTTCAACCAGTTCAAAGGTATGACATGCTCCTAGTCTATTTTTAAGATGCACTAATGGCCCAACATACCATCGATGAGCACGGATGTTTACTTCACTCTTTGCCATTGCATGAGTTATCGGTGCAAGGCAGTCTTTCCGATTAACCTGAAAGAGTCTTATTGATCTCAATCAGTTCATCAACCCTTTCAGACTAATAACGCCGTGTGGGTGTTCAGAGTGTGACATGATCATATGCTCCTTCTTTCATGTACTTTTCCTTCTGAAGAAGATACTGTTGTTTATTGCTATTAATATTGATAAATGCATACTCAATAGATCTACAGACAGGCATTTTGTTAAAGCTTAAGTATTGATTGCTGCCTGTTCATTACCATGCATGTGAAAAACAAGCTCATGTTCTCTGATCCTTAAGAAAACCTCACAAGTGAAAGCCCCAAAACATACTTTGAAATGTGTTCTGTGTCTATTTCGGGCAACACAAACAAATACAGTTGTAAGTTAAAATGATTTAAAGCAGCCCCTTTATGAATTTATTATTTTAATGCAATGAATTGTGTATTAAAATATGCTGAATGAATTTTACAAATTCTCTGTAAAAATTATTTGAAAAAAGGATTTTTTTTTTTAGAGAAAGAGCACAAATGAAAGAGTATGTGTGTGCGTGTGTTTTTGTGGGTACATGTGTGTTGTCTTGATTAATTCAAAGTACAAGTTTTAGCAGCAAAGTAAAACTCAAAAACAAGACAGAACAAATCTAGTGGCATTTGCTTACTCAGCTGGGCATTAAAATTTTAAAGAGCTTTGCTGTAATGAGAGCACAGCGGTGGCTCAGGAGCGAGGGCAGACCGACATGCACGCATGCACCGATGCGCGGGACCGGCCTCAGAAGATAACACGGAGCATGGAAACAGAGGGCAGGCCGAGAGGACACACTCTACATCTGAGAGTCCAACCTAACACAGTTTAAAGTTTATATAGCCTCAATTTCAAAAGTAAAATCACTCAGAGTGCAATTTTTGCAGGGCATAGACATGAATGACTCATATACTGCCATACTGTACGCCGTTTATGTTGTTAGAACTCAGCTAAGACTATAGCCCAGAGACCCGCAGTATGAATCACAGTAATATAAACTTAATATTAGTCTCAAACTCCAGTTTGGATGGAAATCAAGGTGTTTTTGGTTGAAATGCTTGGAGAAAAGACACCTAGGAGGGCGTGGGCCCACCATAAGCGGGCTGAAATGTCCTGCATGAACCATGGCATCGAGTCCATCTACGGCTGGTCTTAACTGATTGAAATAAATCACACGCTATGTTTGGCTGAATGGCCTGATCTCAGTATAAAATGCTAAAATTAATGATATAGCACAATCAGCAGTGAGTATGTATAATTCAAAGCTCATGTTAATGCTATCCAGCAGACTCATCTGCCACCAGACCCTGAGAGAGAGATCGAAGCCCTGGATGAAGTGCAGGGCAGCTAATTCATGCCTAGGGATCACATGCAAAAGGACAGCTAATCTCTTAAGGGTCAGTACAGTGAGACTACGGGGGAGAGGATTGTGGTTTGTAAAAACTTCAAAGAGATTAACACATCTGAGAACAGGAGATATTGTGCAAATCATAAGTTGGTATGACTTAATTGTTTAAGTACATTAATTTCCCTATGATAATCTTAGGGACCCCCTTTTTTCATGCAGGAACTTGTCGGTACATGGGGTAGCTGGTCATAATTGGAAGCAGAGGCTCATGGGAGAGTTCAGAACACGGCTTGGCACAACGCTGCATACCGTCCTAACAGCAGGAAGAACAACCGGTGTAGATGGACTGAGCGCCTCGCTGAACGCCCCGCTGCATGTGAAAGAACCTTGACATGCATACAGAATGAGAGTTTTAGCCAAAAAAAGCAGGGAATGTTTTACCATAAGAATAATTTCTGGTTTGAGGCCATGATTCATTCTGTACTCTGTACTGAAAGTTGCTTTGGTTTAATTTTATTTCAGTTTTATTTTCTCTGTGACCCTATGCAATATGTAATAGACAGAAATGTGTTACACTGAGGTCAACAAATAAGTCAAATGTTATTATTATTATTATTATTATTATTATTATTATTACAGGAGAGGGAACACTAACTAAAAGGATGCTCTATGGAATAATTTCTGTAAAATTTATTCATGCAGTCAGCAGCACCACATTGCACTTGCACATTGAAGAGGCTGTGAAATCCAGCATCCTCTACTTCTATATTTGGAAAAACTGCGTTTTAAAAGCAGGGAGTTAAAAAAGTCATCTTCAGCAATGGCAGAGTGGAGCTCACTGCATGCTCCTCATACACTGCTTAAGCTGTCGCCTGGCGAGAGACGGGTGCCCCACATGAGGTAATCTGCCGTGCGACATCCTCAATCTTGACAAACTTATTTCATTTCCCAGAATCCCTTAAAACCCGCGCGGTTATTGACCGCCCGACCCGTGACTTTCAGTCTGACGCGGATCCCGGGCTCTGATCCAAAAAGATCGTCCTGCCATGGCAAAAAAAAGTGCCTAAATATATTTATTCTCACCAGCGCGACATAAAAATAATGAAGCAAGCAAAGTGTCTTTCAACCCCGATGCTCGACTAAATCATTTTTTAATCAAGTGAGTGCACTTTTCTAATAAACAGCCCTGGCTGGGGAGTGACTCGGCACATGTCCTTGGGTGAGAAGCATCCTTCATAATTCAATTACTTATGCAGGCATTTCATGATCCGGGCCATATAAATCACGCTTTAACAAAAACAAATTACATATATATGAGAACATATATATGTATGTGTGTGTGTGTGTGTGTGTGTGTGTACAAAACCACACGCAATATGACACAAACCTAAAATTGAATGTTGGAGATATTTAAAGGTCAAGCTTTATGGGACTCCAGGACCTAGGGGTGTCTATGAACATAACGTTTTTACCTAATCTCACAGGGATGGGCAGGCACATCATGAAGGCCATTAGTATCCCCAGAGTGCTCTGCTGAACGTGTAAAATATGTCCCCATGGCAGGATATGGATTGTGTCCACGGACTGCTGGTTTATTATGAGTTTTTCTGATTAATTCGTATATGGACAAGGGATGTGAGGCACCGGAGTGCGTTAGGGGATGATGTCACAATGTATGATGTCACAATGTAATGTCACTGGCGGAATGATACTTGTTGTGCCGGACTCTGGACCTGTGGGCCAACCATAAAAAAACATTCACAATAAAACAAGTTGACGCATTTAGTCACCTTCAGAATTGTTGATACCCTTTATGAAGATCTTTAAAAGGTATAATATGTGATCAAAAACATGGGGAAGGCATTTGAATAAAATAGTTCATGTATGGAAGTTCAGCCCATACTGTCCAGTACCTCTGGAGCCTGCTGTGTATCACAAAAGAGCCACTGCACATAACTAAATACATAGTTAAGTGCTGTCAATCATACTTTTAAAGTTTTCCTACACTTAAGTTTTGTTTGCTTATAAAGTCGAAATCACCTGAAACAATAAAAAGTACAAAAATGTAAATGAACAAATTGAAGAGCTTGATGAAAACCATAGCGTGGGTAGTTGGAGTTTAGAAAAACAGTAAATATCAGATTTGCACATATGTGATTTTAAGGGGTTGTTGAAAAACAAAGAAAAAAAAGGCAATAATCACAAAAAGGTTCAAGGTTATTCAACAGCAGAGGCTGGGGTAGGTGGGACATGTGCTTCCACCCGCGCCGTGTTTCAGAAAACAACAAGAGTATACGGACCGCTGCAATTTACTTTCAATAGACTGGAACGCAGCCCTGAATGACACTTGAATAATCTGTGGGGTGAGAGCAATCAGGCCAACCGCTGAAAAATACCTTTACCGTTCTCCAGGTAAAATGAAATTGTGATTGTTTTTTATTTGATTTTCTGTATTGTTTCTTTATTTTTAGTTTTTGTATCCAGAGAAAACAAGTTACTGAAAACACCACATCATTCTCAGACATGAGCCAAATATATAATCAATTTTCCCTCCTGCATTTTTTTTTTTTTTGAGATGCAGCTCCTTTTTAGGGATTTTTAAAAGTTTGGAAGTCGTTATGTTATATTGCAAATTTCAACAGTGTTAGAAAATACATTATTTTAACAGTTTAGCTATTGAAACCTATGTTAACAGCTTAGCTATTGTATCTTAAAAAAAGACAAAGAAAGATGACGTTCAAAACCGGCATAAAATAACATGCCTGCCATTCTATTCCGAAATCGAGAATGAGGGCTGATGTTCAGATCAAACGTGTCCCATTAACCTCACAACCTCCAACGACACCACCTGCAGTACTCAACTTATAATGAAAGGGTACATCATCGACATGCAGTTAAATTCACATGCTCTTGTAAGTCTGTGAGATTCACTTTATGATGTATAATCCTTTAATAATTAGAGAACATTAATAATGACTGTAATGACTAGTCAACACTTGTGCTCATTTAATCATTTAATGTATGTATACTGCCCCATCCCCCCCCCCCCCCCCCCCCCCCTTCCCTCTGCAGTCTCTTTTCAGTATTAGCTTATCCAGAGTCAGAGTGACTTTTCAGTGTTACTTCCAGTGTAGTGCATAGATTGGAATGTGGTCACTGGTGCATTCTGGCTGAGGGGAAAGTTCCGGAGAACCTGCATCCATATATTCTCAGGGAAAGAAGGGAACCCTGACACCGTGCCTTGGCACTGGGCCTGGTTCTCCATTCACTGCCGTTAGTTCTCAATGAAAACAAACAGCCTGTCAGAGATTAACAGAGCAACACAATGCCCTCTATGCATTAATAGGGCTTCTCTTATCAGTGCACTGTGTATGTTTAAAGCTTTTTCATCATGGATTTAACACAATTACAGTTTAATGACATTATAAATGTGTTGTATTTTGATAAGTAAACTTGTTGTGATTTTTTTTTTTTTCAATATCCACCTATAGTTATTGAGGACCTTAGAAGTCAGCATATATCCAGCTCACAAACACATATGTACCATGTACCCACCCCCCCACCTCGGCTAGGGCTGAAAAACCTGAACCCTCCCACTCCCTCCCCCCCCCCACCCCTCACTCTCTCTGCAAGGTCTGGCACAGTTTTTGCCTTGGCTATCAGGGCAACCGCAATAGCTATTGATGATGCGTTTGAGATTCAAACAGATCGCCGCCATGTCATCCAGAGGCACCTCTCCATGCAGGTCGTGCATTTCCTCCACACTTCTGATTGGCTCACGCACACATCAATACCATTCTCTCTAAGCCATCCAAACCACCAGCAATATGTGTAGTCTCAGGTTCCAAACCACCATGTCACGAGAGCCATTGTCTATTTAGATCTAAATCTGACAAAAAAAACCCAATGAACATGCTGAAAGTGCATGGGAATCTAAAGAACGGGAAGTGAGACACAAAGCAAAGTATTTTTAAAAATGGTGGTATGTGAAACCGACTATTTCAGGCTCCAGTAAGGTCATGGGTAACTGGCATGAACGATGATCTGATCAGCATGCCAGACTAATCACCTGCTGAAGCTGTTGAACTGAATTGCTTCTGCAATTTGCTCCAAGAATGTTGAAAACTGTGTCCAGCGAGTAATGCAAAGTATATGAGTTGGCTGCCTCCCAGGTGAACTGCCAGCATTCGGGATCTTTAGACTGCTAGGTGCATAGCTTTACACGAAGAAATAAGAAGAACCTAGGCTCACTGAAATAACTGAACACGCACAGAAATGAACAGACCTGAGAAGGCAGGCCGCAGTGATTTGAGACAGAAAAGGCAAACTAGTGTAGTCGCATATAATTAGACACAGCATGTGTGTGATGAAAATGCGCTGAAAAACAGCATGGGAAACTGAGCTGGAAATGGCAGTGAGTACGGTTTACAGTGCAGGTCTAACTACACTCCCTCCTCAACGTTTCACATGATTTTGTCTTATCAGCTGAAATACTTTATCAACGATTAGCTAATTATCTCCTGCACAGGATAGCATGAGTACATATGTTTCAATCTATGAGGAAGGAATGAAAAATATTATGTAACGTAACTTATTTTACAATCACATTAAAATTAGGCTGTTGCGATTCAGTCTTGAGGCGAGATGCCATTAATATCCCCAAAGCATTTTACTTTCAGAAAACTTAGAGTGTGGAGTCTATACTGTTTATTCTGCTAATTCCATGTCTATCGACACGGCTGAAATAATTAGAAACCCAAATACGATTAAACAAATAGTTTGTGCAGTGTGTCATTATGGTTGCTGCTAGTTGTAAATGGAAAGTTGAACAGACTTGCACACAGATTGGTGAGAGTGATATGTCAGCTCGGGAATAAACTCTTTTCAATGCCCTCAATTGCATTGTAATTTCCGGAGGAAATAATGAAAATAATCGACATCCTCTAGACTAGCCAGAATTGGACATTATACCATGTCTTGATAAAAATGAGGTGTAATAGTCATGGGCGTCTGAGGGAAAGTGCAGAGGAGAGAGAGAGACAGAGAGAGAGAGAGAGAGAGGGATGGGGAGGGGTAAGCTAACAGCCTGAGAGAAAGAAACATGGAAACAGAAAGAAAGCAAGAGAATGTATGTCCCAGCTTGCGTGTGATTGGCCTGAGGACCCACAAAAATTGGAATTGGTTGGGCGGGAATACAAAGCCAGGGACCCTAATAAACCAAACTTCACTACAGAAAAATTAACAAGAAGAACCTTTACCACATGAGTCCAAGCTGTAGAAGAGGCTGGGGAGGTGGATGTTTCTTTTGCCCGTTGAACTGGAATAAGCTGTAATGAAGGACCTGGGCTTGCTATGATTGGACAAACAACATTCAGCTTGCCAAAGGTAGCTTCTGTGGTCTCCATTCCAGAGTCGAACCCTGTCTATAGAACTCCAGAAGTACTATCTGACTACAGTTTGCGGCATATACTGGTACATATATTCTATACATAGCTACAGATGCATAATTTGCTGATGGACTTGGAAATTATTTCCTAAAATGTGCACTATTATGTTACAACAGACATTGCAGTATGTCAGGCTTGTAGTTCTAAGGTTGACAAGTGATGTTACCCTTCCCCCAACCTTGTGCCAGCACATTCCCCATGGCTTGTGTGTGTGTGTGTGTGTGTGTGTGTGTGTGTGTTCTGCCCTTGTTAGTGTCATTTGTTCATGTACATTCAGCCCTCCGCTTGGTTGCATTGCCCTTACAGCTACTCATTCATTGGAGCACTCACAAATTGGCTCAATACAAGCGCTCCCGATACTGCACACAAGTGCGTTACGCTAAACGGTGTTACCTCAACACAATGTAAAGCTGAGATGACTATATTGAACACTCATGGCTCAATGAGAAGTTATTACTGCCTCCAAAAAGAAAAGGAATAATGCCAAAAAAGTAATTACTTGGCTTGATTCATACCCCTGTGTTTCCGCCTCTTCATTTGTCCTGCAAAACACAAACAGAAGACCCTGTGCGGGGTAAAGCAGGACATAGCTTCACATCGCGGGGCGTATTGAGGTGTCTCGTTCCTCCCCCATCCCTGCCTTCGATATGCAACCATCACTAAAGGAACCCTTCATTTTGAAATTGCGTTGGAGAGGACGTTTGACAAATGACGGCTGTCAAACACTTCCCCTCCAGGACCCCCAGTGAGTTTTCCTCGATCTGTCTTTTAAGGTTTCATTTTGTAAACCTCTCGTCAAGTACTGTACATCTCACAGAGGGGGAAAAGAGGAAAGAGGAAGACGAGAAAAACATGAAATGAGTGAATAAATAGAAAATACCTCTCTGTGCCCTCTCTATGTACAGTCACATCCACATGACAGAAAATCTCAAGGACGTGAACTCAAGAAAAATCTCTCAGAAACAAAAAAAAAAAAGTAACAGTGTAAGGAAAGGGGGGCATCCCAGCCTTCAAAGGGTAATATTAGTTTGTAAGGGTGGCAGGAGGAGAAAAAAACGCATGTGTCCTTCACAAATCTTGCTCTGAGCTCCTAGGTAGGTAAGGAATATGTAGTTAGTCGGTAGTTTTTATGCCACAAAGACGACCATGATTTTCAGTTCTTTCCCCACAAAACGCCCACTGCTGGCTTTAGTCTATAAGCTCAATATCTTTAGCCCCATGGGGCCAAGCACTGAACTGCTGGATGCTGTATTTAATAATGTACAGAACCATCAGCATATTCACACACACACACACACACACACACACACACATATATATGTGTGTTTGAATATGCTGATGCTGCCATCTGCGAGACCATTTATCGAAAATGACTCATGGTTTTCTGCATTAGCCGGCTAGCTCCTCCACTGCGAAACAGCCCGGTGATAAATGGGCCGAGAGAGATCTAAGTATCTCTGGGATGGCATTGCACTCCTGGCTTAACACCAGCATGGGTCCTGGATATCAGCTTGTGTGGTGTTATTCGTGATTAAAGCATCCACTTCTCATGCTGGTTTTGGGCAGAATATACAGGCACAGGTTCTGTGCACGCACCAGATCCTCAGCCAGGAAACCCCCTCTGTTTCTGCATGTTTCAACGCAGTGCAGAGTGCCCATTGTGTTATGGTGCTTGGTCATTACCCTTAATGAGTTTTCAGAAGATACATACAGTGAAACTCGTGGTGTTCCAAAAGTAACTGCAAACTTTTTTCTCTGAACTGCATTGAGTGTTTTATGTTTTGGCGCGCCCACAGAAGAGCTCATCTCCATACATTTACCCGGCTTTGGAGAACGCTGCGTCAGCAAGTCACAGATCTCTGACAGGGTTTTTTTTGCAGGGTGAGCTTGAGTGCGTACTGAATCACGGCCATTGAACCATCAGGGGGAATCCTACCTTATTGAGTTATATTGACATGCTGCAGACAGTGTCCTTTTTCTCCCTCAATACAAAAAAGGAGAATATGCCTCAGTTTTTCCACCAGACTATTGCATTCCGATGTAGTGACTGCAGTCAATGTATGTGCAGTCCGCAAACCAGCAGATGCTCGGCCAGCCGAGGAGGGTTGTTAGAGAGCGATGAGACTGATGAGTTTAACCAGAGTGTTTCCTATGTTTCCACAGTAAAGCTGGGCTAATGACCTTCTCAGCAATGCAGACCTGTGGCCATAGTCAAACTTACAGCCACTGGAAGCAGAGTCAAATTAAATTACAAGTATTTAGCTTGCACTTCTATCCAAAGTGACTTAGTGAGGTTAAGGGCCTTGCTCAAGGGCCAATCAACTGCACTAATCTCATTTAAGATGGACTGGGGCCTGAACGACCAACCTCAAGGGCCAGGCACCTTAGCTATTAGGCTTTAAAATGCACCACAAGCCTGCTTGTTTAATTTGTGTTCCACTCCAATTGATGTATACACAGCTAATGGAACCCCCAGTGTTTGGTTTGAGCACATTGGCAACATATAAACTATATTTTTGAAATCAGCAGGGAAAAGAAGGTATAAGATGGTCCTACATAAGTTAGTTTAATTCATATTTTACAGAAAATCATACAAAAAGTTGGAATGAAAAATGTGGAAAAAAGTTTTTTTCATTTTAAGTACAAAACATAAAAAACCTAACATAACTTGACAATACGTTATCCATCTGCTGAACAGAATATTCTTTGTGAGCACATTGGTATACCAAGTGAGCACCATGGAAAAAAAATACACCCACAGTCTCAACACTGCTGTTTTGAACACACCTGTTCAAAAGGATAATCCATAGTACAAATATGCAAATTGAATACACAGGTATGCCAGGTTTTCTAAAGAAATAATGAAAGAAAAATTACCCTTGAATCCCAGTTCTTAGAACTTTGAAACTCTTTTATTTTGTTGTATTTTTCTTTCAAAAAAGCATGTTGAAATTCCTCATATAATCCTAAATGTATCTCTCCACACTGTTCTTTCTATGTCCTCCTCCTTCCAATTTTTGCAAAGCTGTTTCCCTTCTCCTTTAGCATATTCCTATGAACAGACATCAACACACAATTGCACATCATGCCATTTCTCAAATATGAATTCTCATTGGTGCCACCTGTGTAATGTAGATAACCTTCTGTGTGTGATGGCCCTAAACTGACCGATGGGCTAAACTGAATTTTTGTTATTTTGTTTCATTTTTAATTTGCATACTTTAGCTTCAACACTGCATCTGTACACATTAAGATAAGACTTGATTTGTACTTGTGATTGTCAACATGTTTAAAAGTGAGACCACATTTCCTGAAATAATTCAAAGGTGCTACTATAACAATAAAGTCAACAAATCAGTATTCTGAGTTTAACTGGCAAGCGTGGATGATTGAGTTGTTTTTAGTGCTAAATATTAGACAGCAGGCGTATTGCTGAAGGTGTACATTTTATTGGCTTTTAAAAATGTTTATTTAGCCACATGAGTGCAGAGGGAGAGAGTGGGTGTGTAAATGGAGTTGTTATCAGCGGATTAAATCACCAAGTGAAAATATTTCTATATGGCCCTGAGGCAAAAGTTTCAAAACAAAGCAAGGCACCCGTAAAGAACGGGATATATTAGCCCCCTTATAAAGGTCATAAGCTACGGTACATAAGACAGCACTTTTCTTTATTTCTTCATGAACAAATTATTACATTATATGGATTTGCCTCATTAGCTTTGCAGTTTAATCATTTACTTGCATAACTGTGCATATTTCGTACCAAAACATGGAAAAAAAAAAAAAAAAAAAACATGGCAAAATAACTTTCCAGTGGGAAGTTGAATAGGAGAAGTCAGTGTATTTAGAAATGTATGTTCGTCCATCATATTTTTGTCTAGTCAGAGTGGGAAACTAGGCTCATAGTCAGGAATAAAGTGGAATCATGGGTAGTTTATCTTTTTTCTCTCTTTCATTTGGTCAGACAAAATGGAGATGGTGGTGGTACAGCAGTACTGGTTAGATGTCACTGTTGGTACCTCCCCTGCATAGGAGAAGTGTGGCAGGCTACATTAGGCCAAGTGCTGTTAGCATGTACGAATTAAACGGGGACTATAGTTTGTATTTATGTGATGGTTTTGTGGTGCAGCAGTATCGTAATATCAATTGATTATGAAACAATAACCAGGGATTTGTTCAAAGTGTAATTAAAATAGATTTGGAACAAACACACACACACGCACGCATACACAAATCCCTGTCAATTCTGTTCAGGTCCAGCCTCCTGTCATCACTCGATATCCAGAACAATTTGAACATGTTCCCTACATGTTTCACACAATCTGAATACATTAACTAGCCAAAAGGTCACTGCTTAAAGATGACAATGACACGATTGATAGGGATGTCTATAATTGGACACCACATGGTGCATAAAAGATTGGGAGATTCACAACCTGGCTAACTAGCATGCATCTTCAGAAATACACCCCTAAATAACCTGGAAGCTGTACAATCCTTTCATGGTATGATGCATGTTTGTTAAACTGTCCCTAGAACCGAATCAATATTGCCCACCTCTTTCCTTTACATCCCACAAGGTTATACGACTCTCTCTCTTTCTTTCTCTGTCGTTCTCTCACATAGGCACACACACACACACACACACACAAGCACAGATTTTCTTTGAGTGTAACATTCACATTGAGCTAAGTCTTGACATTACAAACTTTTTTTTTTGGGTCTTTTCAGTGTCCAGAAGTTCAGGACAGGGTAACACAAAGACAGAAGAACACGTCTGTGACAGAGGTCATGCCAGCTCAGGGTGACCAGCTGTCACCTACTGACAGAAACAGATGCACTGTATTAGTAAAGCCAGTCTGTACCAAGGTCATCATTAGATTACTAGAGATAATGTTGCACAGAAGATATTCAAAATGGCCATACACACTCAACCCATTTATTACAAAAATATATGTCCGTGTGGCTATACATCTACTGCTGTAACAACTACTCAGGGTGAAGCAAAAGTCATTTGTCCACTGCAAAGGTGAACCGTACAACAATGGGCCCACTATTTCTGAATGCAGCTTTTATAATTACTATAAAAATATGGTTATTCATTAATATCGTCATCAGTGTTATGCGTCATTAAACCGTGGAAACCTGTTATCTATGAAATGAATATTTTTGTTAAAATGTTGTGTCTCTGCTTCACATTCAATTATACAGCATGTCTTCAGATGTTTCAGAAAGCATTCCAAAGCAACAGGTACTGATGTAATCGCTTACACAATCACTGGGTATCGTTGCTGCACTTAAAATTAGCAAAGCATTTAGCATGAATTATATATTTAAAAAATGACTGGAGAAAAATAAATAAATAAGTTAATTAATTAAATGTGACCCCTGATTCAGACCTACACACAAATCACAGCGGACAGTGCACACTTGGGTCAGATAAAACTATTATAAGTATTAAAGAAAAAAAAAAAAAACAATATGGACAAAATATAATTAAATTGTGAGGGCTGGTTTTTCAATAATCAATTACCCTGCAGGTCAGTGCTTTGAGTTCTACTGACCTGACCCTTGGAAGTGAAATATCACAATTTGCATTATTGAAGCAATTTCTTTTTTCTATGCCTCCCTGTATCGATAAGCTCCATAATGTCCTCTGCTGTGCCAAGGCACCTTGCCACCTTGCATGGAGAAACAAGAAGCAGTATATGCAGAATGTGCTGTCCCCACGTGCTGTCCCCAAGTGCCCCTTGCAGAGGGAAACAAATTTATTTATTTACTTTCACTGGAGCCACGCTTTAATGAGCAAATTAGGTGCCCACTTATACGCATCCGTATCTACATTTGCCATGGTAAATTAAGCACCCTCAGTAAGTAAGGCCGGCTCGTTCTGAATACCAGTCCTTGACCTGTTCTGCAGAGTCTTGCCAGGAGCTGCCCCATAAGACCTCGTTATCTAACGATCGCAGAGCTGAAAAACCACAGACCTCCCTCATTATGGGTCCTACCCTTGAACGTTTCGCGTTTTGCGGTCTCTTTTGGCATGAACTATTGATAGACTGTATGCAAAGAAAAGAAAAAAAAAAAGCTCATCATTAAAATGATCACAGGTGGTGCTGCGATGCATAACCAAATACAGTGCTCTCCAGATTTTCCCAAAAATGGATGATCAACCCAGTTTCGTATTTGCTGTTAATTTATACTGTGCCCTTTATTTATTTGTTTGTTTATTTATTGATTTTAATGAATAACAAGCTGATGTATTTGGAAATAAAATAAACAAATGAATAAATAAATGAGTAAAATGTTGATTAAAGCCAGCAGTGATGATGGGGAGGCAGACCGTCTTTGTTTCCACAGCTCAGATACCTGGGAGCCCGGCACAGTTCTTCACCGCACATCAAAGGGAGCACTGTAACAAAGATTCCAACATTGTCGGAGCTTCTAATATTCCCTTCTGAAGCTATTGTGCGTTTTCACATCTAATTATATGGGATGAAAAATATTATTTTATTTTTTTTTTTTGGAGAGCAAGCTTTGACTCAAAGGAATATTCCTTTATTACCGTTCTACCTGATACAGGGGTCTACAGCAATTAGCCCTGTGGTCCAATATAGCAGAACATCCATTTCTGCTGTCAAAATGATGTTTCTTACAGATGAAACTTTCAGCTTGCTTCTCTGTCTTGTGAGAAATATTATCATATTATCTTAGAAGACAGGAAAAAGGGTTATAAAGGTATAACGTAAATACTCCATTAAATGGTAAATAAGATAAGTACATGTATACATATGCAAGGGATATACAAAATAACAGCATATGAACATTTTCGCTAAATATTTTGTAGAGAATAAAATATTTTAATACAAAGAGTGTTGGCATTTTCTTTTAGAACAGCTTTCTATTGAAATTTAGAGAAGCAAGCCCCTGGTCCTTTCAGATAACATTCCTTAAAGATGCTTAGATTTGGAAATCGGTGAAGTCCTGAATGGTGTTTGGCTTCATCCTGGCCTTCATGAAACCTCTTTTAAATCTGTTTACCAGTGTGTTGAGACATTGTAAATCCTGAGAAAACAAAGCATCTCATTTCTTCACTTTAATTAATTTATTAACATGTATTAATGGTAACGTATTATGTATTAATAATGTATAACACAATAGTTATCAGCTACTGAATATTATGTAGTTATTTTATTTGAGGCTTACAGTATACAATTGCAGCAATATTCATTGTTTCTCAGCTGCATTTTGCATTGACGTATTTCTTTTATGCTCTATGGAAATTACAGCCCTCAGACAGCTGCTTCATATTCCCCAAGACTATCTGTGATCGACACATCCTTGGGGTCAAACAAAGTTCACTTTTTAAAGTTATGTAAAAAGAGAAGAAAAACCACGACGACACAACGCACTGTGCTACTCCCAAAGGTGCAGATATATGTGTGTTTTCTTAAGTTCAAGATCCCTAAGGAGTGACAGATCACATGTCCTCAGGTGTCCTCACCTTTATTTAAGGTTACGTTTGTCAACAATCAATTCACATTTAGATAAATAATATGCCTGCATTGTTTTGCCCAAATGTAAGAATCTCTCACCTGCAAATGAATGACTTCAAGAAAGACATTAGAAAACAAATCAAAACAAATCATTGCATTCACTGATACCATTTGAGGCATTCACGTATGCTGAGTAGAATCTAGGCCACTGCAGGACAAATGCTGTAAAACAGTTAATGCATGTTAATCAGGCATTTTGAAACAATCAATTAATGTTGATAACATGAGTGAATCTTAATGTTTTATTAATGTATTAAAGACCGGTGATTTACAGAAAGCTAATGCAAAGCTGTATCCTGCCTCATTATCAATGCTTTGTGAGGGGAAAATAAATATCAATGGAAATTAGCGAGAGATGGCTATAGAGATTTTCAGAAGGGTTCAGAGAAAGTTCAGATTACGAATGCTCATACATTTATATGTGCTTAAAGCTTTCGGCTCAATGTGCTGCATCGATGCTTTTGGAATGTCCTCTTTCATTGAGAATATAAAAATCTCACATGGCTTGGTGGGACCCCTCTGTAAGCTGAATGCATTCATAAATTTGTTAAATATCTTTGTAAAAAATTAAGTAAATATTACATGTTAATGTCCAGAGAGATGTTCCTTTCATGAGAGTGCAAGGACAATGAAAGCGTGTGTGTGTGCGTGCGTGTGTGCGTGCGTGCGTGCGTGCGTGCGTGCGTGCATGTTTAAGTTACTATTATGTTTAAATAAGTCACCAAAAAGTACAACCATTTGAATTTTTCTGTAAAATTGTTGTGTGAGTTCTCAGGTCTTATTCACAGAGCATGTTTGTTATGGATTTCACACATCTCATAGTGAGTTTGCCCTCTGTTGCATTGGTTCTCATATTCTGAGAGAAAATTATTTTATTTTATTTTTTTTTCTCTGGCCCTGGTGTCTCCTACATGTTCAGGTGAAAGACATTATGGACGCGGCTGGATTCATTGGTTCAATGCATGCTCAAGGTTGCAGAAATGAATCAATCAATAAGTGCTTCCTGGGCCAGTGAAATAATAATGAAACCATCTTTAAAAATGTCTTTTTTGTGCATGAAAATGAGGGAGGAAGCAATACCAAATCCAGGCTGCAGACCTGTAGCAGAGCGAAGTTCCAGGGGACTGACTGAACTCCAGGAGACTGAAGATCACACAGTACAGGAAGACCGATGCGCAGTGACAGTGTGAGACCACTGTGAGACAGCACGGTGGGGTTTGTGGGCCTCCAGGTGGTGTCTGAAAAGATGTGTGGTGGAGAACAGTCTGAACAGATATGTCAAGGCACAGTTTTTACCTCAGCGCTGTGGCACGGTGCTGAAGACACTGGGTTAAGGGCCATTATGCGAGTTCTGAAATAACACTGTCAGACTTGTTTCCGTGTCAGACGCCCTCAATTTTCATTGGACACTGTCCCTGTTTCACTCATCTTTGCATTGTTGACCCATCTCATGCCCTCATTCCTTCTGTGTCTTTTAAGGCCTTCTCCAGCCTTCCTGATTTTACTTAAATAAATAGTCATAAAACTGATTTTGCTTAAATAAATACAGTTGTGGGGCATAGGATTACATAATTATCTGGAAAAGTAACCCCCCCCCACCCATGTTACCAGTAGCTTTATGAACAGGACATTTATTTCATATCCATCACATATGTACATAACTTATGAAGCTGGAGGCCATCAGATATACTAATACAACCAAAATAGTCATACTTCCTCTAACATGTCAATTTTAGGACATGGATTATGCAACAGAGCTCTCAAACTACAGGATGTGACTGACAGCTGAAAAGTTCCAGGAAAAGAAAAGTGGGCCTTGGAGGCTCTTGTACTTGTGACAGGTCATATGATACAGACTTATTATCTGTGAGGCCATGATTTTGTGGATAAATGTCAGGATTTTATCATTTAACATTGATATATAACAACTTGGAAAAGTCATTCTGCCTCATCTGATTTTTTTTTTTTTTTCCATTTTTTTTCAATAATGCAGTAAAGTGTACAGCGGCTGTATCAATATCTTTTTCTTAATAGTATTTAAATTGTGTAGGGATTACGTAAAAGGACAAAAGGGTCATCCAACTACTTTTAATCTTACCCATGATTCTCATTGCAATCATGTCATATCCTGTGCTGGATTAACAGGATCTCAATCTGAACAACACAGCACTGCCACTGCCTTGTTTGAGAGTGAGACCGGATGAGGTTTTAATGAATGAATATGCATGAGTATGCGTCCTGTTATATCACATGTCCTCGTGACTGTTATGACACGGCCAGCGAAAAGAAGACAACTATTATAAATAGCTTCCTACAAAAAAAAAAAAAAAACCTTTGCTGCCAGACCTTTGTATACTGCATAATGTGGAACTCATAGAACTGTACACTTTATCTCCAGTATTTGCATAGTGACCCTGTGGGGGTTTTCATTGTTCTAATTCAGGCAATTGTCAGTTCTCTGTTGTGCACAGCCCAATGGAAATAGGAATGGAAAAAAAAAAAAAAAACAATTAAATAAATAAAATAAACTTTTTGAGCAGATGTGCCACAGACCTTACAAAAAAGGTACAGAATGACTTTTATAGGGCCGTAACTGGATGCAAAGTGAATCCTTTATTATTAGCCATATTCTAATGATGCATAATAAAAAAAAGACAAAATGGTTGCCATTAAGCTGGAAATCAGACTTTCAAATGGAATTTGCCAAAGGCGGTTTAAATAAACAGACACCTGCTGTCCCTGTCTTTAATGACCAAGATGAGATCTCGATGTTTTACCCTCTCTCTCTGGCTGAATATAAAACACTTTAAGCCTGTGTTTAGTTACCGCTTACAATTCTTATTTGTACTCCCTGTCAGCATATTTCGAAAGCAATTGATTTCTTTCATTCTCAAACGTAATCTTCCATATTCATTTCGACTGACAACATCAGTTATTAGAGATGCCAGCCAGCAACAACTGAGCTTGCTTGTATGCATAAAAAAAAATAAAGTAAAATGATTTTAGTTGAGAATGTGTGTCTTTAATACAGTCAATTTTAATTTACATTTAATCTGCAGTGTTGGTTAAAGCCACGGGAGAGCCATCACACCATTATAGATCATAAAGCTGGAGTTATTGATCCAGAGATGCCATCAGGCTGCTGTAGCGAGATAAGGCCGGAGGAAATGTTTCTCCGACCCACATCAGATTCCAGAGATTGGGGTCTTCGGCAGAACACAGCTGACCGGTATTTCCAGAAACACAGTGTGTTCAACTCATTTCAGCACGGGCTTTGATAACGGGGATGGAGTAACAGTGGGCTGTAAGCCTACTTACACACCCAGGCAGAGAGAGATCGGTGTTGAGCTTCAAAATCCAAACCTGATACCCCATCGGAATGTTACCAAGATTTGGACTCTTCCTATAATATGTCCATAAACAGGCTGAACTATGAATACAACTAGTATTTATTGTATGTTTTCTTTGCGTATTTTCAGGAAGACAAAAATAAGTAATTTAATATATTGAATATTAAGTATAGTAACAGTATATGAAAAGGTAAATGAAAAACCAGCTTTTCGAATAGCTATTTTTTCATCCATGGAGGAAACCTACTCAAAAGAGATCATTTTATTTTCTTTTTGGGAAAAAAAAGAAAAGAAAAAATGATGTTTTGATGAGATTTTGATTATTCTTTCAGTGTGAATTAGGCCACAATGCACACTGAAATACTGGAGAGGATTTATCCAGTAATGACTTCAAGTGTATTATGCTAATACTCTTGATCAAATCCACCTTGGACTAGCCTTATTCATATCCTTTATTTTAGCACAGAGCCAAAAAAACTGGATGTACCGTGACATATGTAAATACAAATATTGTCTTGCGTGCCCTAGGGGATAGAAATATTAATATAGACCTATGAAAAATGGTTGTTTTCTGGCTGGACTAATTTAGCTCATATTCAGGGGTGTGTTTTCAAGGGAAAAAGTAAATGATTCATATTTGGTGTGTTATCTGAACTTTTTTCATGCAGTGCTCTGTATGCATTGTATATCGTCGTTCCTATGAGGAAAAATGAAAGAGTGGTCAGTGAAAGAGTTCGGGCACAGTGCAGAAGCTATAAACCTATGACATGATGACTGCCAAAGTAAGGTCTGCAGCTCAAATAAGGGCCAATATGGGGCACACAAATACAATGGTTTCAGCTTGTCTCTCAATAATAGTGACAGAAAGAACAGAGCAAATTAATAACATATGTATTCAAATGATGCATTTACTATTTGTTAATTTGAATAATTGTATGTATACATTTACTTATGTATAGCTTTAAATTAATGATACATCTTGAAGAGAGACATCGGCCCTGATAACTTCCTTTTCAGCACGTTCTTAGGAGCCCGTGGAGCTTAGGAGCTGTTAGCAGAGACATCTTACCTGAAGGGTTAAAGCTGGAGGTGGAGAGGAGGAGAGAGTGATTTGTACCCGAGGCTGGAGGTTTAGAGCTCCACATCCCCTCTGTGCAGCAAACCCACCCCACCCCACCCCCCCCACCCCGAGACACTCAGGCATTTGGAGGAGCATGCTCCGAATTTCACTGGCACAGCCTCACGTCAACTCTTTTTTTTTTTTTCTTCCCTCTCCAACCTGAATGTTCAACCAAACTGGTTGATCTCACCACAGTGCCCCGCCCCTGACAGTTATGGGAGGAGAGGTCGCGCATGTGACTCCTCCAAATCACGTGTCGACAGTCCCGCTCCTTTTTCACATTGCGACCACACCACCAGTCGCACACTGCCTATGACGTCGGAGGAAGACATAGTCAGCGAACAATCGGTTTGTGCCGCCGCAAGTGCCCAAGCAGCCAGAGGAGGGCGCTATTGCGATGGACCAATCGGAGATTTTACAATCGGTTCTTGCCGCCGCAAGTGCCCAAGCAGCTAGGGGAGGGCGCTATTGCGATGGACCAATCAGACATTTTAGACCGAATTGTTGCCTCGCCAATGGAGCCTCTGGCCATGGTCAGGAATGGTGAGGTTGGGAATCGAACCCCCAACCTCAGGACCCGTAGGCAGCAATTTATCCCACAAGCCACTCAGAGGCCCACCTCACATCAACTCTGAACAGACATGCATGCACTCTCCACAGTCACACATGATGTGAGCAGCACTTTGTTTTCACACCTCAGTCCCCACGTTGAGCTTTCAAAGACATGGAATAATGAGACACCTGATTCATATATATATATATAAAATATATATATATATATATATCCAGGTGTCGTACTCAGCAGACACACGTTGGAATCCTGACTGACCAATGGGGGCAGATCCTGAGTGATGGTGAGTCGCAGAAGTTCCATGGATTCAGGTGAGATTCAGTAACAGAGTGTGGGGCCTATGTTGAGCAGCGCCTTAAAAGGATGAACAACCCAGCAGCCCAAGCACGCACTGACATGAAGAATCTGATACCCGTAGCTGAGCACAACTGTTCGTGGCATCACTGTTGCCTTGTTTATGTAAAAGGGGCTTCTGTAGTTGCATTGATAAACTTTAACTTACCCACTACTGAATTGAGCAGTAATCATGACTTTATTGTATCCTTGATTAGACCATTATTTGAACACCTGCCATTCACATCTACACCCAAACCATGATTATGTGGAGATTTGGCATGGCATGCAAATAAGTTGCCAATTCCTATGACAAACTGACTGATTTCACAACAATTTATCTTTAGGAAGCAAATACTCTCAAACTAAAAGTTTTCTACAGGACTGTCTGCGCCCTGATTAAGCTCTCAGTCACAATCAACATGCTTAACCATGGACTGGAAGCCAGCCAATAAGAAGAGAGAATTTGAACGGTTGTAGAATTCAAGTGTTTTTCATGTGATGTTGGTGGGGGGTAAGTTTTGTTTTATTATGACAAATGAATCTGTCTCAAAGTGCTGACGCAGCCTCCAGGGGATAAATAAAGTAAAGTGATTTATTGGATGAAGTCATCGGAGCCAGTTAAACACAGCAGTTTGTGTTTCTTTTTGGGCAATAAATCAGGAGGAACTCCAAAGAGTTTTGTTGCACTTTAAACAAAGTGTACATTCCTGAAAAATCCTTACAACACCTTAATTGCAACATTATTAGACCTTTATAAATCATGCGTAAACATTTGAAGATATATTTTGCCAAATGGGTGAATCTGTTGAACACATTAAGTTGTTTTACATATTGAGTCATCATTAAGAAAGTAATACATTTGTATAAGCATAATTTATATATGTGGTTTATAAGTCCAATAAAAACTGCAGTAATGCATGCGATGTGTACCAGTGACTTATTATTCTGCATTGAGACACACAGACATATAGTGATTTCACAGACTGTACACAGCAGCAGACTATAAATTACCCTATAAGACGTATTGCTTTTACAAATCTGTAGAAGGGAAAATATAAATATTATGAAATCTAGAAATGTAAGCAGTTCATAATCCTAGCCTGTGTCATGGTGATAAAACATAGTTGCAGAGAGAGCGAGAAAAAAAAGAAAGCGAAAAGCACAAGGCAAATCTTTGTGTAACAGATGTAAGCTGAAGGAAGACATTCCAGCTCCATATTTATCGACCCTGCTGATTGCTGGCCGTATTGTTTCACTGAGGGATGTGGCTTTCTGTAAAGCGGTATGTGTGAGGAATATATCGGAGCCTTGTTTTTGTTTTTCCTTTTTTTTATTTTTGTTTGTTTTTGACCAATACCTGTCAAGAACAAGAGTGGTGTTCTAAAGTTCTAAAAACATGTTTTCAGAAAAAAAAAATGTTTCACCATTTGTATCAGGCACATATAACTCACATTACACCCCCCCCCCCCCCCCCCACACACACACACACACACACACACACAACCTGATACAATGCACACACAACAGCCTGTGTGTGTATGCGTGTGTGTGTGTGTGTGTACATTATAACTCACATATCACACACACACACACACACAACCTGATACAATGCACACACAACAGCCTGTGTGTGTGTATGCGTGTGTGTGTGTACATTATAACTCACATATCACACACACACACACACACAACCTGATACAATGCACACACAACAGCCTGTGTGTGTGTATGCGTGTGTGTGTGTACATTATAACTCACATATCACACACACACACACACACACACACACACACACACACAACCTGATACAATGCACACACAACAGCCTATGTGTGTGTATGCGTGTGTGTGTGTGAACCTTATAACTCACATATCACACACAGACACACACACACACAAACTGATACAATGCACACACAACAGCCTATGTGTGTGTATGCGTGTGTGTGTACATTATAACTCACATATCACACACACACACACACACACACACAGACATACACACACACAGACACACACACACAAACTGATACAATGCACACACAACAGCCTGTGTGTGTGTATGCGTGTGTGTGTGTACATTATAACTCACATATCACACACGCGCGCACACACACACACACACACACACACACACACAGGCTGTTGTGTGTGTTGTATCAGGTTGTGTGTGTGTATGTAAGTGTATGTGTGTGTGTGTGCATGTGCATTATATGTGACTTGTAACGCATTACAGTTGTATGAAAGTACATTACGGCAGAGTGTTGTGATGCTGTCCCTAGGCAAAGCTAAGGGCCAGTTAAACACTTCAGTCATACTGCTGCATTTTTCAGAGTAGGCTATTCCACTCATTACATACATACCTATAAAATGAATCAATAAATCATAATCACTGAAATGCTATTTCAAAAAGAGGCCACCTTGCATATGCAATTGTTCCCATTTTAATGTGCTACTCTTTATGATTTTCAGTTGTACATATTTTTTTTTCTTCTTATTTGAAGGGAAATATTGAGCGGGCCTGCATATTGGTTGGATTGGTAAGAAGGACACTTTGCTGGAACTGCCTGATAGCCATGCATTACATCGTTTCTCTTTTCAGGTTATCATAAAATGAGAAGCACCAGAACAGAGAATTTAACCTGGACAGGGTTTAGTATGCGATAGATAGGATTACTTTATATTGTACTTCAACCATACTGGCCTAAATACAAAGCAGTTCTTTGTATTTTGTGTTTGTGCATTTAGTCAGTAAGATTGACCTAAATACACCACATGCATATAAAAATAAGCTATAGTAGCAATTTAAAAATAGCCTGAAAAATGACACTTGCTTTAATTTCACAGCCATATAAAACTGTATTGTTACAATACTGTTAGTCTTGACAAAACCAGGGTGTCAGCGGATCCAGTATTTTGTGTGCTACCTGAGTAAAGTGGCCAGAGGAGCTATTAAATAAGACGAAACAATGTGCAAGATTATTGTGCTAAATTAGGCAGAGACATTAAATAATTGCCTTGGAGTCAAGAAATTCAGTGGCACAGAAAGGAATTTGAGACAATGGTAGGGACAAAAAAATCCTTTTAAACATGAATTCTAAGAGGGAAACTATGTTGAGAGCTAAAAGTTCCTGCTGTCTTCAGCCAGACAGGAAAGTTTGTGAATGTGACCAAGGCTGTTATGAGGGTGTCAGTCATGCCAGAATAATGCCAGTTATATTCCAGGCATTAAAAAAAACAATGCCTACACTCTGATTTAGAATGATGCTATTACTAAAGCAATAAGGTTTATAGTGCTGATGGGAAAAACGAGGGGCTGAAAGGGTTTCATTCAGGGCAATATCGTTTGATGTCATATGTTGAAATGCCAATCCGGTTTGCGCCACTATGCATAAACAAACTGAGTGCAACAAAGTCAAAAACTCTAATAATCCACTGAAGCACCATTGGTTTATCCTCTTACTCCATTTGTAATCAGGCTGAGTGAGAAAGATAATTGATTTTGCTGTCAACAAGCTAGAGTACCTGGCCTTTCACACTAATGGTTTCATCTGAAGAGTTGTCATATGAGAGCCCCGTTCTGTAATACATGACATCGAAATTCGTTCTCCATCAGCATTCCCCCAGTCCTACTTCCATTTACACAGTGAAAAACAACTTTTATTTTCCTGGCCTGATGCTGGGAAATTTAGCTATTCAGCATTCATTCACGTTCAAGTCTTTGATTTCTCAATGCTGCCCTCTTGGTCTTTGCTGTCTGCCACACGTGGTTTAGGGAACCCTTTGCCCCCCTCATTGTCTGTCATCCCGCGTGTTGAGATGTGCTCTCTCCATGTTGACACAGCCATCCCCACCACCTTGTTGTTTTTTTTTTTTTTCCTTTTTGCAGCGTTGCGACCTCCTCTGCACTCCAAGGGTGACCCAGAGATCAGGGCAGCACGGTCGAACTGTGGTGGAATATGAGCTCGATCACATATTCTCCACCGGCCCCTTGATGGACTCACAGCCCTGCGTGATTGAAAGCCGGTGGCCTGCTACGCCAGACAGAGTAGAGGGCTAAAGTCAAGCCTTCAGGGCTCAAAATGGTCGATGCTCATCCAGATTTCTGTACCGCGAAGTGGCAGAGAATAAATAAAAAAAAATTAATATGTAAAGGTCCCGGAAACATGAGACAGTGCTCGGGGCCGACAGCAAAAGCTAGCATCGTCAATGCCGAATTTTAAATGTCTAGCGTACAAAACCCCCCTGTTCATTTGACCCATTAGGGAACCCCTGTGGTAGTCTCCAGCACTCTAAGTGCCCTTCACTCATGAGTCCAAAGGTTTTCTTAGAAGGCCCATTATGCATGAATGCTTCCTTTATGACATATAGTTGTTCAATTACTTCTTCTAGGCCCCATTGAACATCTAATTACGTTTGATCGATAAAGTTGAATACCTTCCTGTACTGCTAATTGGATCAAGGGACCCAAAAGCGTATGAGCAGGACCAACTTTACTTGTGCCCTTCTGTTGAACAAACGTGTGTTTAATAAAGTGATGATGGTTGATACATTTCTGTGACTTTAAAGATGAATCCATTTTGGTTAATGACTCCATCAATACAATTCATCATCATCAGTGAGATTCATTTTATTGAAAAAGAAAAAGAAAAAAAAAAAACAGAATGGTCTTGGTTGCATAAACAAAATGGATCCCCATGCTCCTTAAATCCTTAAAACGGAAGGATCCCTAATCATCCTGTATGTATTCTATTGAAGTGTTGGTATAATAACTACATTTTGAATATTCTCTAAGGGGGTGTACAGAATATGCTTCTCATATGGTCTTAAATGATACAATTAGGATAAATAATATTATGTAACATGATTTTTTCACAGATTTGAAGGTCATTAATTAGTCATTTATATAAAATCTGCTGAACAAAAAAGCCTTAGTGATCTTTTTGAAGCAATCTTATGCAAATGTGATTTTCTTAATTATTACTCCTTTCTTTCTGCCCATAAAATGTTCATTCTGGACCACTTGGTCTGACATCTCAGACCACTTTGAGCTTTGTGAAAAAGCTCCCAGTGTAAAATTATCCCATCTGGTTATTGGTTTAACCACTTTCAGTCTGATTTTAATTTCATACCATATGATATGTACACTTGATTCACCATCTACTCTTATTATGCTTTTTTAAAATTAACGCTGTTTCCTGATCAATACAGCTCAAGGGTCACTCCAGGACATAATGCAGCCCTACATTACTGCCATATCGATCAGTAACCGTTCTTCCCATTTACTCTCTTAACTGAGATTAAAAAGAATAGAAAAAAGACATACATCTAAAGTAAGAGACATGAAAAGGCATACCTGGTGCTGTTTGAAGCCTTGGTTTTTAGGCGTAACATATTAATGTGATATCTTGCTTTTTGGTAATTCATTGTCTTAAACTGCCAACTTATAAAACTCCCTCCATCCCCGGGGGAAAAAAAAATGTCCAACTGATACAAGTCTAGGTTCACCAGTTCACCTTTCTCTATGTCTCTTCCAGCACAAATGCATAAAGTTTTGGGGAATAAATAAAGGTTTAAGAGATGAAACAGTCCCAAACCGTTTTCCCCAAAATACATCAAACACCTTTATTTCAAAGAGTTCTGTTTGCTCTAGAGTGCAGAAACAAGACTCACAGGTGGATGAATGGAAATCTGTGTTGATTCTAATGCATCTGTATAATTCGTTCTGATGTAGAATGCATGTGGGCTCAAAGATGAATAAATAAGTAAACATATGAAATGAAGACTGTGTGCACTCGTTTATGCTTTAGCATGTGGGATAAAAAACAAGTCTGAGACAGGCATGAGACAGACATCAGCACATCCCATAATGAGTCATCATCACTCACCTAAATCTTTTTTTTTTTTGTTCACTCCCCTCTCAGCATCATGTTTTCACATTCAGATGTGAAGATGGAGAGATTAAAGATGACAATACCTTATACAGCCACCATTTTAAGACAAATATAATTTGCTAACGATGACCCAGTTCCACATCCGTATTTAATTAAATGACAGAGTAGACTAATGCTCAGGGAACTGGGCTTCTAATGCTAACGTAGCAGGTTCTATACCTAGGCAGGATACTGCCAATGTACCCTAGAAAAAGAGGGGCTTAACCTGAATCGCTTCATTAAATATCTAGCTGTGTAGAGAAAGTAAACTCTGCAAGAGGGTATGTAAAACATGATATAAAGTTGGTGTGGTATCACCATCTCTAAAATCACAGCATGCCTACCTTTGAACACATGCATGGCTGTCAATATAAATGACTTCTGCTAAAGTTAATTGGCTGGCAGTTAGAGTAGAGTCCTTGGTGCGGTATCTGCAGAGTGAAAAATATTGAAGGCTGGTAGCTGTGTGAATCAGATTCACACGAAGGCTCTGACTGCTAAGGTGAGTGGTTGATGGGGCTAATATTGATCAATTCCAAGTGTGGTTTTAGGAACAAACATATTTAATAATCTCTGAGAGGTGGACTTCCACTGAAAAACATCTACAAGTCATGAATAATAGCATACATTTTATCAGGTAAACAACTCAAAGTCATTACACTTTATTTTTTTACATTATTTTACGTCTCCAAAATCCAAATATTAAAAAAAAAATAAGATCAATCTCACTCATGATATATGAACGGCTGGGCATAGCCATGCCTTTTAGCAATGATTTCTAATAAGTCACACCTGCTATGTGAGAAGACATATCTTCTACAGTTTGAGTGTGGACTCTTTAGGCATTTTATAATCATATGTGGGTAAAGAGGACATGTTAAGGTATGGCTATGTAAAACTGGCTCAGTAACATGAACTATTCCGTGTTTCACAGAGGTTACATTAAAAGCTCTCCCCTGAATGCGTGGGCATTTGTTTACTTGGACAAAAGTCAAATATCGACCGGAAGGCAGTTGAGAGTAGAATAGTGGGGAGGATCGAATCTATAACAAGGAAGTGGAAAAGATAGAAAGCTGCTGTTTAATTATCACTTCCTGGTAGTGAAACTGGTTCGCCAGGGGACCCTCGAAGGGTCTCTGTCACACAAGAGCTGTAAGGAAGAACAGGGACACCTTTACTTCTCTCCCTCTCGCTGTCTCTCTTTCTCATTTCCCCATTACTAGTTCACCCTGAACGCCAAGTAAATTCAATTTCGCTGCTGTGAAGAACTCTTTCGCCATGAGTAATGACAAGGGTAATGGGATTTATCAGAACAAGAAAATAGACGGTATTAAAAAATGCGCAGGTCTGAAAATTCACATATGCCTGAGACTAAATCAAATGGGCCCAATAAATTAAGAGGTAATGGCAATGACCTGTGCTGTTTCCAAGAAAGCTTCCATTCTTAAGACATGCTTATACATGAACAAAAATATTTCCCTTTTGGTTTTAAATGATATTCTTACTCCTGCATCGATGAAAAGAAAACCTTGCTGGGTGACACACATATTTAAATAATCTGTAGCATTTACCCATCAGAAACCATCAAATGTGTTTCCCCCAGAGGAATAGAAAAGTGATTTATTTGTCTTTTTATTATTATTTTTTTTTGTTTTGTTTTCAGCAAAGCATTTGTCATTAGTATTCAAAATGAGTGGCATGATAAATTACATTTTCAGCTCACACTCCAAAATGTTGCAATAAACATGAGGAATCTTACCCTTGAATAATCTCATTGATCTGAACTAAACATTGCCCTTGAAAAATAAATGCACAACAGCTGTGTTTGTGCGTGTATGTGTGTGTGTGTGTGTGTGTGTGAGTGTGTGTGTGTGTGTGTGTGTGTGTGTGCGTGTGCGCGCGTGTGCGCATGCACATGTGTGTGTGTGTGTGTATGTGTGTGTGAGTGGAAATGGCATGACACTTGGACTTCAAACTAGGAGTTTTTGGTTTATATCATTGCATGATGCACTGCAAAGCTAGATAGTATGTAACCTGATCTTCAGAAAAAAAATACATAATAATTTTGAAAAATAATAAGTTATTTATTGTTCAGCATCGCTGAAGCTTTCGCCAAGCTAACATCAAGAGACGCTTGTGCTGGTGGAACTCTTGCAGGATTTGGATCTGTAATCCCATCTCAGGAGGAGAGTGGTCAGTTGAAAAGGAGGTCAGGAGAAATCCACTTCCCCCTTTTAAATGGTGTTTTAGCTCCCCGGCCTCAGCAGCTCTGGGGCGCAGGGGTGGGCGCCTCGGACGGAGCAAACAGACGCTCCTGCTCTGACACAACGGCACCTGACATTCACCTTTCACAAGAATGTTTTTGAGCGGTGATAACTGCCATTCACCTCCAGAAAAGGTGTATGAAGAGAGCCTGGAGGGAGGATATACACTCATTATTTTTTTTCTTGTTTAAGAAATATCTTTTGCAAATTCTAAGATGTGTGCAAATTACCACCTTTTTTGTCTTGCGTCCAGATACAGCTTCAATGCTTTCTCAGTTTGCCAACAGTTTCACTGCCCTAAAATATGCAATTATAATGTCTTTCCAATGCAATTCTTGCCCATTTAATGGAAAGCGAGAGCAATTATTGCTGTTTTTCTCTGTCATTTCTTAAATTCAGAGAGCAGAAATGCAGCATGGAGAAATAATAGCAAAAGCATTTATGAAAATTGTCATTTGGTCAATTTCATTTGACAAACTATGATAATGACAACTGTTATTGTAATTTCAGGCTCTTGGGTAATTTATCGACTAAACTGCTATTTGAGAAATCTATCAGTGTTATAGTGTTTCCTGAAACTGCCAGTTTTCTCATCTCAATATTCACTGCTGTTCAAAACATTAAGTGTAGCATTTCAGGACAGTGGTCATTAATTTTACAGCATCAGAAGCTCTCACTACAATGTGCTATCTGCCTTAGTAACACCAGAAATATAGCTCGTTGTAGTGAGTTAAATAACATACTTTGGAACAGGCATTTAAGTGTCTATCTAAAAAAAGGAAAAAAAAAAAACACTGGATGTAACATCTTGCACTTATTTTGAACTCAAGAGCCCTAAAAGGGTAAATGCATGGAACAGATAAATAAGTAAACACACTCACAGCTTCTATCGCTCCACTCTGAGTTTCATACACCCACGATATATCTACTGCCAGGCTTCTACCTAAAATACAAGGTGAAAAGATACATTGCTTTTATCTAAAAGCATCTTGGACGTTCCCCAGCCATATTTGAAAGCCATGAATAATTTAGTGTATTATTTTACTTTCGTTTAAAAAATAAATGAGTGTTCTGCTTCCAGCGTTATTTTGTAATATTTCTTTTTTTTTTTTTAATACAAAATTAGGAATAAACACCGCAGTTGGAAGGAGACAAAAGGTCCATGTGCTGGGAAGCGATCTGATAAACACGGCATAGAATACAACACTGTGCTTGTGAGTAACTCCATATATCATCCAATGACAACACTAGGTCTGGAGAGCCACAGGGCTGTTTCAAGGGCCTCATTGTCTCTCAGCACGTCATTACACAGTTAACTCCTCTCACCTGGATTGCCCATTCTGAATAGGTTTCTGATTTTAACACAGAAAAGGCAAAATGGTATCAGTTTTCAAGACTTTGCAGTCGTTCTTTCATAGCCAGCTTTGTAGCGAAAGGTGATTACTGAATAGCTGCAATGCAGGTACTGTGACATGAGAGAGTGCAATACTATTAATTACACATGAGAAACAAGGTCAGCTTTTTTATGTTACATACAACATAGTTGGCCTTGTGTTACACATGCAATTAAGAACACCATTGATCCTTATTCCATGTTAAGAAATTCCTAGTTATAAGATTAATGTGCTGTAGTTGCAATGAAATTACGCAGGGCAAGTTAATATAAAGTGTCACTGCAAGGACTGTCAAAGCGCCAGGTTCATGGCCACAGAGCCCTGTTTCATATGGCACATATGTGGGTCTCTATTAGAACTCGGCCTCCGCAGGCAGGAAAGCTTTCTGTACGGTTGAGGGCTGTTTCCGACGAGCCTGTGCTCAGTTATTCTGCGTCACTGATTACATGTGCAGTGCTTAAATTTTCAGGACAAAGCTATTTTTGCTGCGTGCTGTCTCCGCTCCATGAGATGATTGACACTACCTTTCTGTCTGTAACATTTAATCATGTACAAGGCATTGAAACGGCTGCCTACTTGCAGCACACGCAGACACACACACACACACACACACACACACACACACACACAGACAAATGCAGTACCACTGAACAAACGAACTCTACTTCCTCTCAGTCGTGCACTTATAGGAACTCTGCCTCCTCTGTTGTGACATCATAAAGAAAGACAAATGTGTTTGTCAGCTGCCTCTCCTCCCCTTGCTCTGTTAGTGTGGCTCTATCCCCCTTCAATCCCACAACCCAAACAGGGAAGTGTGGCATAAGTCGATCCTCATCAGTGGACCCAGTACCCTTTGATGACTTAAATGTGCAATAAACAGTTAAAATTGATCAATTAACTTCAAGAGCCCTGAATCGTTATATATGACAAGACTGGTTATTTCTATGGTAAATTAGATTACTGTGGATCAGACTCTTAAAAGAAAAAAAATATATATTTAAAAAAAAGTGTGGTGCAGCTTTCTCAAATTTGCAGAAATCTGCAGAACAATAAATGAACAGAGAAATAACCCCCGGGCCCAAGAGCTAAGTGCTGAGTTACAATGCAGCCCTGCAGACACTGTTCTTAACCTGGGCTGTGGACCAGTGATCCGCATGGGTACTCAACCTATCACCATCCACACAGCCAAACAGATGCTGACTCTATCAAATCCTGAGTTTTTTTTTTTTTTTTTCCACTGTAATTTCAACAAAATGTATCAATTTTCAAATTGTAATATTCCCAAGAAGTATATTAATATAAAAGAAAGAATCCCAGCTAACAGTGCTGAGCAGATACCATCTTTGGTAATATCTCTCATTCTCCGTGACACGTCGTCACCTTATCTGATTAGCATGAGATGTCGTTCCACATAATGGGTGATGAGTTACATAAGGGATATATGCAATGTGTCATGAATGGAATAAATGAGATCTTCCAGGGAAGCGGCAATGAGGGTAAATTATTCTTCTGATAGAGACAGGATTGGCGCAGAAAAGAATGTGGGAATAATGAATTAATTAAATAACGTTTTTTTTTTTAACTAACTATTCCCCAAAGACCTTGTTATGAATAAGCATGTCTTGAACCTCAGAGTCTCAGTAACACTAAAAATGTAAATAAATAAATAAATACATACATACATAAATAAAATAATGTGAATAGGTACCAAAAAGTTACTGACGGTAATGGTCTACAAAGCCAAGAACATTAAATAAAGAAATAAATAAAATAATTGAATTCAGCACCTGGCTGACTTTCCTTTTTTTAATGACACATTTAAAATCGTGCAAATTTTGTTGAATTTACATATTTATTGTGATATTGAATTTAATTAACTTAAATGTGTGCATTTATTTGCAGATAAACTTTGCATCTTTTTCTGCTTGTCCGATTTATATCAATAAAATCCAAGCTGTTCTGCAACAGAATGGCATTTATGGCAGTAATCAATAAAATGCTGCCTTAACATTACAAAAGTATGAAGTCCCTTGGTGGTTAGGCCCTCTGTCACTGGTAGCCATAGTCGAAAAATGTATCTGTGTGATGTTTCCATTTCTATTTTTATATTCCTTTCCTCCTGTTTGATTTCCTCTTGTTTGATTGTCTTGTTTTCCTTCTCTGTCATACAGCTATTGTTATTATTATATTCCCTCGCCATTATTACCATGGCATCAGGCAAACAGCAGGGGCAGCCCTGATCAGGACAGTAAGCACAGCCAAACACCATTGAAACATCAAGGCATACATTTCCTTATTGTTTCATCCTGTGACTGTTTCACCAGCTTGTCTGATTATCCAGTTCTGTTTCATTCACTATGAACTTTGTTTCAGTTACACTCTCATCTCATCACCAGACAAACTCTCACCTGTTCCATGGCCAGAACATGACAGTTACAAATTCACAGTGTTGTTTTCAGGCCACCACATCCATCCAGGAATGCATATTGGAGCTTGGGACTATGACACTTCGCCAAAGTCATGTTTGAATGGTAAAATAAACGGTGTGTGTAAGTGTATAAAATGACTGTCTGTACAAATATGTGTTCATTTTTTTGTGGGGTGAATTTAATGATTGATCTGAGCAGGGAGGGGCATGACTATTTAAGATAAGGTAACTCCAGTGCTCTCGGTGGGACTCGGCTGAATGTTTTGAGACTGACTAAGAGCAAGGATTTGAGTTAGCTCAGAGTTTAGCTAAAATATTGCAATTGTCAGTGATTCATTTTTGTGGTGTTTGTTTTCTTTGTAGCTATTTCTCTTTGATATCTTACTTTATTCATCCTTTTTTTTTTTTTTACTGAACATTTCATACTTAGTGGATGGATACCCTGTACATATTTTTGCACTTTTGGGACAGCAAATAGCACCAAAGAGTTCTCCATTTTGCCTTCCAGGTAGGTACGTAGCGTACACTGGGCCACATCCAACTTCACTTTGAGCTGCGAAACAGCCTTGTGTGTCTCACCGGTTTGACAAATTAATAATAATAATAATAATAACAGTAATAATAATAATAATAATAATAATAATAATAACAATCATTGTCATCATTGTCATAATGATAATAATAATAATAATAAAACACATAAATGTCAGTTAATTTTATTTTGAAGGGAAATACAAAGACATCGGTATCTGTATCATTCTGTTTTTTTTTTTTTTTCTTCACACATCCTGTAGGGATACAGTTTAATATTCACTCTCAGCCTGCCTGCCAAAACAAGCTGGTGTGCAAATTTTGGAAGGCAGCTTGTTCGGCCCTATCAGCAGTGGGGGCACTGAAATTAATTCTGCTTGGTGAGGATAAAGAGATTTATTGACTTTTCTTTGCATTTTGAAAATCCTCTTATTGACCAACAAATTAGTTTCTGGATAGAAAATGTTACCTACTGTAGCATGCCAGATACAGACAAGTCTAAGTGCATATTGCATGGTGCGCTGGATGTATCACAGTCGGATTTGGAAAGTTTTTGTATAAAGACAGCCTTGTTGTCCATCTGTCTGCCATGCATACAATGTGCAATGGTGTTTGACAGCAGAGCGTTATTCGTCAAGTAACTATTTATTTCTTTAATTGTAACAAAAGGAGACGAGAAAACACAATGTCCAACAATGCATCCACTTCTTCCCATTCATTTACAGCAGACTTATCCAGCCCTTGGTTCATTAAGTTCCCCTTATTTGTTTTGTTGTTGTTAAATATTTTAGATCAGTAAGAATCTTGGATCCCAACCTAGAGGTCTGAGCCACAAGCAGGGTGAGAGGTCCACAGTGGTGAGGCAACAACTGCCCAAGCCTCACTAAGGAAAGACAGGGGCTCCACTGAACACATTTATCAATCTCATCTGTCCTGGTCACTTGGGTGACTGTGAGTACAAGAGCGGACTGTATGCTGATTTTGAGCACTGTCAATATGTGTGCTGGATGTCTGAAGAAGAGGATATCCTAATTCCTGAGCCTGGGTTTCCCAACAGTCCTGTCTAGACAGAAAACAGAATTTCTGTGGCCTGATGTAGGTAGGGAAGATGAGAACAGTGGAGTGGAAATGTTGGGGCCAGGAGGGTGTGTGGGGTGTGTTGGGTTTGGGATGGAGGGGGGGGGGGGGGGGGTGGGGGCTGGGGGGGGGGGGGTGGGGTGGGGGGGTGGGGGGGGTGTTGGTTTAGGATGGAGGGGGTGTGGGGGGGGTGTTGGGTTTGGATGGAGAGGTGTGGGGGGGGTGTTGGAGTGTGAGGGGGGGGGTTGGGGTGGGATGGAGATGGTGTGGGCGCTAATAATTACAGCCTGACTATGTGGTGAGTGGGAAATCTTTCCTTGGCTCTGCCCACAAACCGGAGAATTCATTCCTGCACTGTGCTCCAGGAACCAGAGCAGACCCTCTGTAAACATTTGAGCACCCTTTCTGTTATGCCATCCTCCAATCAGCTGGAGGAACGCACAAATTCAGAAGGTCCCTAACGTCTTCTCAACCAATCCCTGCATTGGCTGGTGCATGGCTGACAATATACATTCAAAGAAAGATCATCAAAGCAAAAAGAAGTGCAAAGCACTTACTCTCCTGTAAGATATTCGGTAGAAATAATTGTTAGCTGTAACATATCCTAATAATGTAGATTCTGATTACTGGAAACTGGTTTTGCAAAATTGTGTGCATATATTATGATATGACAAAATCAAATTCGTCATGACATGATTTGACAAATGTCATACTATGCATGTACCTTTTATCTGTCATGGCTGAAATTGAGTGTTATAGAGTTTCATTTATTTGTTTATTTTTTCGTTATTCTTTTCTCAAAGAGCGGGAAAGTGTGTCCTACCAAATCTGACCTGGAGGTTGGGGTTACGGTGCACCAGGTTTAAAAACAAACACTTACACTGAGTGACTGTGACAAGTTGAATGTAAGTCAAGTGATCTGAGCTCTGCAGGCCAGGTTGAGGGGAGGGGGAGGGGAAGGGGTGGGGGAGGGGGAGGAGTCACATCATCTGTCCTTCTTCTCAGCAGGAAAGAAAATGGACCTAAATTGGGGCAGCAAAGGTCAGGGAGACAATTCCCTCAAAAACACACTGATGGGAGAGAGCGGCAGGGAGAGAAAGAGAAACAGAAGGAGGAGAAGGAGAGGAGAGAATATAAAGGAAGAAAGGTGAGGATAAAGATCTATATGACTTTTCTATTGAGAATAGACCCAACACTTTCTTTGCAACTGCGAAATGTTCTTTAAGTTGTCGATATGTGTTTGGGGTGTTTGTGTATGAGGTCGATGATAGATGGAGCATAATGGAAGTAAGTGTTAGCATGCAAATTTAATAGGGGAAGGATATTTTATGCTTGATACTGCATTTATTTATTTTATCATGCTATACATTTGAAATACATAATTGCACCTCTTTTCAATGATGTGTATACACAAACGAGCACACACACACAATCACATGGTGACAAGAAAGCCGTCTGGGAAAATAGCAAGCCTTAGCATTTTACAGGCTTGAGTCATGATAGGTTAGTCAATGTAGATCAGAAAACACACACACACACACACACACACACACAGGTAACCTTGGATCCAGGCTGCATGTGAGAGTGAAGGGCACAGTGTGATTGTGCATCTGCAGTACTGCAGCTCAGCGGTACTGCAGAGGGGCTCCCTGGATGGGGCTTCCGCTCCTGAAAAACGCAGACGGCAGGTGGCTGGGCCTCCCCGGCCTGTGGAACCTACCAGTGTGGAGGGGGGGATACCTGCCAGATCCATTCCTTCCTGCAGCCAGGCCTCCCAAAACCTGCCTGTAACCCACCATTGTGGGGCAAGAGCCAACTGCCAGATCTGCCCCCCCCCACACTCTTTCATCACTGGGCTAAGAGCCAAGACCACACCAGTCCCTCCACTGATTTTACCCCCCCCCCCCCCACCCACACACACACACACACACACCCACCTCCTAAAGCCCAAAGAGAACTGCATTCAAAGTGCATCCCAACACTCAAGGAGAATCATGGTGCGGTCTATCAACTCTGACTCTGGGCACAAACAGCCCCACCCTGGTACAGTCCCTTCATGGTGGAGCTAAATGTCCCCATACTTTCTTCATCCATCACTGACTGTGGACACTGAGAGCTCCTGTACAGTCACAACCTTTATTTTTTCGGGATCCAGTGCGCCACCCCCCACCCCCCCCCCCCCCCCCCCCCCCCCCACCACCCCTTTTTCTTTTCTTCGTTCTCCCAGCTTCATTTCAGCACAATGTGGTGTCTATAAGCATTTAAACCCTCTCATTCAATCTACCGCATTACTCAGGAGGACGGTCGACCGGCATAATAGACAGTAATGCTGGGAGCAGATAAGGAAAAGAGAGTATTGCCCCCTCTTTCTCTCCAGAGATGAATTGCCAGCTGGGAAGATGGACGGCACATTATTATGTGGGGTGACCATTGGCAAGTCTGAGGGCCCTGGTGAACAGTGCTCAGAAATAAGAGAGAGAGAGAGAGATAAATGAGAGAGCAGAGACAGCCACCAGGCAAAAAGCACAATATATAGAGATCCATGGGTCTCTGTACTTCAGGACTGGAGAGATTTAAGAGGTATCCCTGCTTCAATCATGTCTGTCATTAATTTTGTGTATGGAGCACCTTATATCTGGAAAGAAGCCAAAAATCTGAAATTTTGCTCGGTTATTTTATATTTGAAATAGATATTCAGGAATGGAGGACCATGGCAATCGTATATACTATATGTCAAAGAAGTTAATAAAAAAAAAATTAAATATCACAACTGAGCTTCAAAAGTCGGCCATCTTATTAGCATATCAAAATCATATCAAGTCAAGATTCCCTATGGATGCAGACCATTTTAAGTCAACGAGGAAAGGAAAGCACACTCACTGCAGCTAATACTCAAGGCTTCACACCCAGCCTGTTCTGTACAGAGTATGTTATGGGTTTAAGGGATTACATACATATCCGGCATAAAGCTTTAGGAAGGGATAGCTATTAGCGGGGCAACGTAGCGCGGAGGGGCCTTATTTTTGTGTGGTTCTGGATGCACTCAGCTTCAATTTCCCACCAGCGAGTCGAGCAACATGAGGCTGCTTTTTAATTACGCCGCTGCTCCGTAGCAATGCACTTTGATCTTTATTTGTATTCATTACTGTTTTGATTTTTTTTTTTTCTGTTTGTTTATTTTCGTGTTAGGCTGTTCAGATATGCTTGATTGTGTGGTGAGGGTTCTCCCAGAGGCTGGGAGAGGCTAAATTGGCCTATCAAACCTGGGGAGGGGGTTCAGGTTAAATCAGACCCACGAGAGAGAGAGAGCGCGGGGAGGTGCGCTTTGCCCGAGCAGCAGGCGTTTCGCCTCCAGGAGTCAAAGTGCTGCCGGCAGCAGGTGTTGATTAGTCGACTTTTGGTCAGACATCACGTGGGCAACGATTAGACAAGCTGGAGTCCTGAAATTACCCCCTTCTTTTATACTAAACAAACACAGTCCACATTATTCTTTTTGTTGTTGTTATCATTTGTTTTTTTTTTTTAGAACTAGACTAACTACGCCTCCTGACTCCAGCTGTGGCTTGTTTCTGATTCATCCTACCCTGCTGTTATTATGTGTATGTGTGGGTGTGTGTGTGTGTGTGTGTGTGTGTGTGTGTGGGTGTGTATGTGTGTGTGTGTGTCTGTGCGTGTGTATATGTGTGTGTGTGTGTGTGTGCATGTATATGTGTGTGTGTGTGTGTGTGTGTGTGTGTGTGTGTGTGAGGGTGTGTGTGTGAGTGTGTGTGTGTGTGTGTATGTGTGCATCTCTCTCTCTCATTTTCCCTCTTTCATCTGCCAGTTTTTACCATGAGATGTTACAAAAAAAAAGCTACTCAGGGTATTGTCTTCTGCTCTTGCTCTCCCTCCTGCTCTCTTTCTCACTCTCTTTATCTTCCTTCTGCTGTGTCTCTCCCCTATCCTCCTGCCTCTCTCTCTCCCTGTCTCTTTCTCTCTCTCTCTTTCCCTCTCTCCCTCTCTCTCTCTCACAGTCTTCAGTTCAGTCAGCCATCCCATATGTTTTTTTTTTTTTTTTTGCCCTTTGAGTTCCCGCCTCCCCCCTTTAGTCTTCTTCGACCAGACCAGAGAACATAACACGGGGCTCAGTTTCTCTCTCCAAGATGTAAAGGTGAGGGAGGCGAGAGGGGAGCCGAGAGGGGTGCTCGACAGCGTGAGAGTGCGGATCTCGGGGGACAGGGGCTCTCCTGTTGTCCGGTCTGGTGGAGGCAGACTGGCAGAGATTGCGATTATCAGACTCGCTAATGAGAGAGACACCTGGGCCCTCATTGTGCGTGATTTCTCCAGGGCAGGCCCTGGAAACTAAAATGGAAAGCAATCATTTCAGCTGAAGAGAAGGAAAAGGGAAGAGATCCACACATATTCTCCTTTTCCCTCCTTAATAGATGTTCTTTTCATTCCAGTCAGAACCCCATTAAAATGCCATCCTACCTGTTACTAAAGATAAGGTTAAACAATTCCAGTACAAAGGTACAATTCTTATATTTTTTTAAACCTGTCTTTGACTGGATTTGCAAATTATGTGTGTGAGAAAGTGAGAGAGAGAGAGAGAGAGAGAGAGAGAGAAAGAGTACGTGTGTGTGTGTGTGTGTGTGTGTTCACATTTGTGTTTATCTCCCTTTTTTGTTTGCTCAGGGATTTAGGGCATAATTGTGTTTGTGTATTTGTTGTTCTTGCTTGTGATTATTAGTCAAAGTCAATTATGTATTTGTGTGCGTGTGTGTGTGTGTCTGTTGTTCTCATCTTTGGTTGATTGCGTGTATGGACATGTTTTTTTTTTTTTTGTACATACCTTTCTGCTGTCACTGTTGGTGTCATCTCTTTGAGAGAGAACCTTGAACTCTAAAGTCCGAAACACATCCTCATCCTTGCCATGTCACTCCATGAGGATAAATGAATGGTTACAAGAGAGAGGGCCAAAGACATGCTGCCATCCACAGCAGAGGGCGAGTGAAGCAGAGGAAAGATAACCACGCTCCAGGTCCGGTTATTCAGGAGCAGGCCTGCAGCGCACTGACACGAGGTCTTTGGAAGAGGACGGAAACCTAATCAGGTCACTTCCCTGATGGGCAGCCTCGCTCATTAAGCAAATATTAGCTCAGAGCTCCGTAATAAAGAGGGGAGGATTCTGTGAGGAGCCAGTGCACTTCAGATCCAGTGTGCTGCTCTGGGTGCTTGTACTGGGTAGCTAATGTGAAGGACGGGATGTGTATAAAGCACACAATTGAAATTAAGGTTTTCATGTATGTATTTCATATGTGATTTGGATTTATAGCTTTAATCTCTTCATTTACCATTTACACTGTTACATGCGTATTACATTTTCATTCTTTTTGTCAGGGATGTCCATTAAGTACAAACTACTTTCTAAATAAGTGTATCTATGCACTGGGATTAAAATGGCAGAGGCATAGTTGGTAAAGACATGAAAACCAATATGCATAAAAAGGTAAGGGACTTATATCACAGAATAATATGAATGCACAGAAATGCATAGTTCAAACATGCATTAATTTGAAATACTTCAATCCAGGTATCAGAGTGTGGCACAGGGCGTGCTGTGGATTTTACCAATGTTATGATAGTGATGTGATGAATTTAGTTTAAAGACCACAACAGCAGGGCCTCCAGGTGGCTCACGCTGTAAGACATTCATTTGGGAAGCAGGCCTGAGCCCTGGGCTGTGTGGATTCCGTCCATGGCATCAAAGGCTATGACTGGAGGTCCGCACTGGTTCAGGCTCACCATGGAGAAACAGGGGTTCTGCCATTCCAGCCCGTACATGTGCTTGCTGATGCATTACAACTGATTATATGCTGAGTTTGTTAGTGTGGTGCGAAGGTGGGGGTCCCCCACAGTACAGTGCACCCTCTGCCTGTGTCTCCTTTCCCCAAAGGAGAACACGTCAGGACCATGGACAGCGCCGATGGAATCCTCCAGCATTTCAGCACTACAGCTATCCACTCAGAGTTAGACTATCCCTGTGGCCCAGGCGGTGAACCCCAACACTCTTTCCCATACTATCCCTGTGGCCCAGGCGGTGAACCCCAACACTCTTTCCCATACTATCCCTGTGGCCCAGGCGGTGAGCCCCAACACTCTTTCCCATACTATCCCTGTGGCCCAAACGGTGAACCCCAACACTCTTTCCCATACTATCAATTAAGCCCAAACGGTGGACCCCAACACTCTTTCCCATACTATCAATGCAGCCCAGACGGTGGACCGCAACACTCTTTCCCATACTATCACTGCGGCCCAGATGGTGGCCCCCAACACTCTTTCCCATACTATCACTGCGGCCCAGAATGTGTGGACCTCAACACTTTTCCCCACACTATCAAGCACTCCTTCCTGCCCAAATTTGACCACAGCACAGAAGCACTGACAGACTGTGTTTTTGCACTGCCACCCTGCACTGAACTTGAATTAGTGTTTAACAAACACTCATTTTCCTGCCCTATCTGTGCCAGGCCTCCATAGCTGTAACTACATCCAGTAATACCATGACAACATAGATGACACATGTAATGGGTGGTGCATCCGCAGCATGAGAAGAGTCTCGGCATCGCAGGAATCGTGTTTATATCCGCTTGCAAAGTCAGCTGAACTACTCAGCCTCCCAGAAACCCTCTCCCACCGGCGCGTTGTTTCTCTGGGAGGCTGTGGAGTTCAGCTGAGTTTGGGTGGGAAGAACAGTGGGGAAATCCATAAAGGAAATCATGAAAGCCTCACACCTAGCTCAACAAATTTCAATTGTATCAAAAATGTCCATGAAAACATAAGATGCATTTTTGGCAAAATACATATATTTCTTATCAGAAGTTGGTTTTATCACTGGAATAATTCTGAGCTGTACAGGAGCATCTTGTCTTCTCAAGCAAAGGCCTCTGAACTGTGAGATTCATCCTTCAGGAAGACTGAACAAATCACTGATTGGCCCAGTCAGTCATCCGATTCTGAACCCAATTGAACACGTGTTTCATATGCTGAGGGGAAAACTTTGGAAAATTTGCCCCCCATTACAGGTGGGAGCTGAAAACTGGCACAGCACAGTTCTGGTCCACCTGGGCATCACCAGAGAGGACACTCAGGACGTGGGGATATCTCTGGGTCACAGACCTCAAGCAGTCTATGCAAGAAAAGGATATGTGACAGAGCAGTAAACATTTACAGTGCTTTCATTTACATAGCCTTGTTAATTCATACGATCCAAACATTAACTGTGGGGAGAAAAAAAAAAAAATATATATATATATATATTTTTTTTTTTTTTTTGCTTCATATATATGTATGTATATATATCAGATCAGGATATTCGAAATATGCTAAAAAATAAAATGTAAAACAAGTGCATGAAGGAACCCAATGTACCCAAGAGAACACCTACCATGACTTTTTCATCAGAACATTTCATTTACAAGAGACGATAAGGAGCAAAATATACCCTGTGTAGAAATGAAAAATGTAATGACTACTGGAATATAATTTTACAGTTTGAAAGTTATATATATATATATATATATATATATATATATATAATATACATCTGAAATAACACCTGCATCTACATTCACATTCAACACATGATGGTAACTGGCCCCAACAAAGAATATATCAAGAGGGAAATGTTTAGCATTCATGAATCTGTTATAGAGGGAAGAAACAATCGTCTGAGTTGAATTATCGAGGATGGGGTATTGAAGTGCAGCAAAGAAGCTCCATAAAACTCCAAAAGCACACTGAAGCCTGTGACATCAAGAAATAAGATGTCCCAGACACACAGTGCATCTCCTTTAAATTTTGAAAGAACTCAAGTCATTGTACATCAAACAAATAATTCAAAAAGTGAACACTCATGCTGGACCAAAGAAGAAAAACAAAAGTTTGTATCTCCCTGAAAATAACTTTTATACCAAAGGAGTAAAAGCATAATTTCATAAAAAAAAAAAAAAAAAAAACACATGGCAATGACGTATTGGAATCAAAAAAAAAATAAAAAAATATCACAACCCATGAACGGGGAGTAAAATCTTAATTTTATGAAAGGAAAAAGTTAAGTTTTTGTTTCAGTTTTGGTTTTTATTAAGGCCTCTGATGTACGATACCACGGGACAGGAGAAGCTGCGTCTAAAAATAATTCAAACCTCCTTAGGTTATATGAAGGCTCTTCAAAACATTGGGACAGTGCTGAGTAGCATTAATTTTACATCCCTTCTGTTACAGCAAATTGCATCAATTTCACTCAATAGCTTGGGAGGTGAAAATCACGGGATAACAGAAAATACAAAGTGAGAAAGTAAAATTATGTAGTTTTGTGCCTGGTGAACTGAATACCCTTTAAATCACAGAAGCTGCAAAATCATGTAATATGACAAAGAGAAACTTATCATAAAAAAGATCAGTAACATATGTCAAAGGTAAATCTCACCAATAGGGACAGACAGACAGACAGACAGAGGCAGGCAGATGTATTACCAAAGCTCAAAGCAACAGCTTCAACAATTACACAAGCTTACACCAGTGTGTCCCAGATTCAATGACTTTCACAAGGCTGGTATTTATGTCATATGTGTTTATGTACACTCTCTCCCATACTATCAATGCAGCCCAAACGGTGGACCCCAGCACTCTTTCCCATACTATCCCTGTGGCCTGGAATGTGTGGACCCCAACACTATGTTATGTAATACAGCAATGCACCACCTGGTAAAATGAGCACACGACCTGCATTAATACGTACTCTTTGGTAAGTTTGGAAGAAGGCAAAGGACACCTTTGACTGGGAACCAAAGAAGCTTTTTCTGACGACAAAGGACAGACCACCCTCTTGTTAGTTACTAAATATTAATGTATTGGAGTTCATGTATTATTGATGCAGTTCTGTTTCTGGTATTTTCTCGATTCTCTGTACCTGCCTATATACATACACGTACTGAGGGGTTGCAGCTCATGGTTTGGCTTTTGCCCTATCCATCTCTGTGTGTAAAAGCTTCTCTACACTTAGGGGAAGTGATCTCCAAAGCAATGCCTGTGATCAAATCAAGGGCCCTTGAGTACAGCATCTTATTTCATCATCATCGTGTGCCGGGTCTCTTCAGCACGCAGAATGGACTCCATTTGAGCGGCATCGCACTCCATCAGTTAAGCAATGTCTCTGTGGATCCACAATTGGTCGTGTCACATTTATTCAGAAAGAGAGAGACCGGGGTCCACAATGTACAATAAGCTTCAGAAAAAAAAAAAAACAAAACACATCTTGGAAAAAAATGTGCATTATTCAGGTTTCCCAGATCCCAACATCCCCCCCCCCCCCCCCCCCCCCCCCCAAACACACACACACGCATACACATACACACACACGTCTTTACACAATCAATTAATGATCGCAATCATATTGATTGGATTGAATGCTGTGCCTTTATGAATGAAGCAGCACAGATGAACCACACAGCTCATATGCACAGAGCAGAATGCAGTTCAGGATTAAAGCTGGAACACATCTGACACATTTTAGTTTCAGGTGCAGTCCAGTGCACTTATGCCTGAGCTGTGGAAAATAAAAAATCTACTCCAATAGTGTTTGCTGAGCGTTGCAGTAAAGTGTGCTGAATTCTGCGCTGATGTTTTCAAAGTAATAATGCAGTGAAAACATCAACAATATTAAATATAGCCTCATGCCAGGCTGAAGTTTTCTCGTCTTCTGTATTCTCGAATTTTCAATGTTTTCATTTCTTATCCTTCACCAAAAGATTTTGTCAATGCGGGCCCCATACCTACCCCCCACCCCCCCCCCCCCCCCCCAAAAAAAAAAAAAAAACAAATTCAAACCTTGACAGTGATGCCAAATGAAAAAAAAAAAACTATTACAGCCACAAAAATGTGTCTATAAATTTCGTCTGATAAAAGAAATAAGAAGTGTTTGCTGAAACATCCTAGGTTTTTTATGCCATCAAAACATCTCCTGCTCTCTCTCTTTCTTCCCCTCTCTCCCCCCCTCTCTCTCTCTCTCTCTCTCCCCCTCTCCCCCCCATCAACCTCTGTCCAGATGGCACAGTGTCGCCCTGAGCAGTGTCCTGCTAATCCTCTTGGCACATGTCACTCCAGACAGGCGGTGAGACGGTGTCGCCAGACCAACGCTCTGGCCAGATCGGCCATGACCGTGTCTGGGGGGGTCTGACTGGGACACCCCGAAAAGGGCAGCCCCACCAACAACCCTGGAATTATCTGCCGTCTGCTTTTCCATCGTAGGACAGATTAAAAAAAATAATTGAATAAAAAATCCTTGAAACTTTTGGCTCAGGGCTACCAGCTCTCACACATAGATGACAGCATCTGCCAAACACTCTCACATCTCACCTTTACTTTCTCACATGTTGAAATGTAATGTAAAACTTGTAGAATAAAAAAAATAAAATAATGAAAAAATAATACATCTCCACTAACTTTTTTCTCATTTCACAGCTTATTTACTTCAGTTGTATTTATTTATATTTGTATGTGTAATGTCAGTAATTTAATTGGTTACTTGTGTTCACTTTACATATATTTGACAACATATGTAGTACACAACTGGAAATAACACCTCAGCTGGGAAAGAGAATAAAGTGTGAAATTCAGTCACACATAATACGAAGACATTTGGCTGTCAAGAGATTATCAAAAGGAACTAGAAAAAAATACAAAATGGGGAACTAGGATTGTAACTCAGAGGTTGCAGGTTGCAACCCTTGTTCAAGGGCTCTACTTTTGTACCCTTGAACAAGGTACTCAGCCTGAATTACTTCATTAAAAATGTATGTAGCTTTTTGAAGTCATTCTGGATAAGCGTTTCTGCTAAATGCTTAAAATGTGAAATGCAAGCATTACAGAATCTTCTGTGGAGGGCCAGTAACTCCGGTTACTCAGACAGGATGGCCAGCAGGAAGGAATGCTTAAAATCACCATTGCCAGAAATTCTGTGTGGCAAAACTCAGCATTGCATTAGTTATTGTGGAGGCCAGTGGGGATCCTCTTTGCATGCTAACGGCATCATCAATTAATGTTGAAAAGATTAATGTTGCATAATTTCTACTGTTATTTTGTCATTAACTTCATTTTAACACAATGCATATTTAGCACTGTGCCATTTTCTGTGTCTTTAAATAATCTTTTGTACGTTGTAAACTCCCGCCCTCTATCCATAGTGCAAAATGTGAGGCAGAAGACAGCTTTGTGCTGAATTATTGAAAGTATTTCTTCTTGCACATCCCAGAAATGTGCAGACACACAGAAAAGTGTATAAAATCTCAGATAGAGAGGTGATATGTGGCAGTTGCAACTGCAATGTCAACACATTGTGAGTTCATCATGAAACGAGCGTTACTTTCTTTTTGCTGTTTAAGGCTGTTTTACAATGCATATTTACACAGCAGGCAACGCTGACATGTGTGTATGCCTTTTAAGCACTGTGCCACACTATCTCCTTTAGTGTCTTTTCTTACTGTATCATTCTTATTGCATTTGCCTCCTGTTTTCTATCCCCGATCTGGAATTGCCAATTATGCTTTCTACTGTGTCAATGTTGAGCTGCCGAGAGTCGCTCATAGATCTCCCCAACAGCATCACCTCTGAGCCAGTGACTGTCACACACTACAGGACATCACATATCAGGAGAACTGCTGGGGAACTGCACTGGGGCGCACCCCTTACTGAAGACAAGCGCTAGCCTGTAGGTTTACCTGCTCTGGTGCTGTGTAATGGAGTAGGGATGGGAAGTTTTCATTTTACATGTGTATGCAGTTAGCGTTCCTACGTGCATATGTATGTCATATTTAACATTAGTTATCTGCTTCTTGTTTCTAAGTTTTACAATTTTATCCCACTTAAAAAACAACTTGGTACTCTATCATTTTATAAGCAGTTCATAGACATATTTAGTGAGAAATTATTATTGTATTGGGACATTTATTTATATATTTATTAGCACTATTGCAGATGTATCTTATTCCAGATGTGGTCCTCCCTCGGAGGTAGAATGGTTGCGATTGGTTGCTTACAAAATCTAAGTTGTTGTGGTGCAGATCTGGCAGTTAGTTGCAAGAGTTTCAAATCCACATTCTGCACTTTTTTTTTGACAGTGCTTGACTTACTCAAAATGCCTAGAGGCAGTCTATGTGTCTGCTCACGGCATATGTGGTCATACTCAAACTACTCCATGGTCTGCTCCTGAAGAACTAGCGCCCTGACCTTCTTGTTTAAATTGTGATGTTGGCCATTGTGTTAGTCAGGGATGCAGGGCGAATATTTCAGCCAGGAAATGTAGTTATCCCTTCTGCTCAACAGTCTGTGCAGCATTTAGCTGTTTGCTTGTCTGTTTGTTTTGGAGATGAATGAAGGAAAATTTGGTTTATCTTGTTTAGGGAGAATATGTGGAGAATTAAATATAACCATTGTATTTTTGAGCAGACACACTGTGACAGAAGACTGAGGAATGATTGACATGTGCCAGTCTCCTGAATATGCAGAGCTACGTTTAACGATCAATCGTTTTTTCAAGGTGAGTGCATTAGAGAAATAGACCAGCATATTGCTCAAATGTGTCATATGAAAATTATATGACATTCCATGACATTGCATTGCAGCTATTGAGCAGATGCTTGTCCAGAGTTGACTCAAAAAGCAGGAGGACATATCAAAATATAAAACAGCAAACTATTTTATACGTTGTAACTGAGATCAGATGCAAGTGTGGAACTGACATTTCCAAACTTGTGTAGATAGGTAACATGTCAGTATATGTTTGGGTTTGTGTGTACTTGTCTATATTGTTACTGTAGGAGGAGAAATAAAATATCCCTTCTGTGTTTCCTGAGACAGAGGGAATACACACCCATCCACTCATGTGTGAAATGGACAGGATCCCTCTCTCTTTCTTGCTCTCAGTCTACATTGTCAACGATTTGCAGAGAGTAAAAAGCACGCCTTAAAAGGTCTCCACCGTGGCTCAGCTGGTGAAGTCACTTACAGGGAGGGGAGGACAGGCTCTATAGCAGGCCGGGCATTGCAGGTTTGACCCTGAGATCATTACCGCGCTAAGTTGGCAGGGCCAAAGCCAGCTGGTGTCACCCTTGTTTTCTCCTTCCAAAGCGTGTCCCAGACAGCCACGGGGTATCTGTGTTTTTCAGTGAGAGATAGGCCTGTCCTGTGAGTGCTGTGGGCACTCTGCTGTAGAGCTGCGCAGTCTGTTTTGCGCAGATAGCTGCTGGCTCATGGGAAAAATCAGCTGTGGTAGACCCTGCATGGGTTTCAGACGGCAGGGCAGTGACTCACGTGCCACCACGGTCGGAGGCTCCAGATTTGGAAGTCTAAAAAAAATAAATAAATAAATAAAAATTAGTTTAATGACTCAGTCCGCTTCATGGGACCATGCTCCTCATGCTCATGCCCAGGGGAAAGTGGCCATTTTGAGACCTGATTCTCTAAAATAAAACTGAAACTGAAAACTCTTCTGATTCACCCCATGACTCTCAGAAATGAGTCAGAGTTGGTAATTATGGGACCTGATTCACCCTGAAGCATTTAACAAGTCCCAACCTGAAGATGGGGTGAACACAGCTGACTGATGAGTCTGCATGGGCGGGAATATATTTAGCTCCTCGGAGTCTGCGCTTTTTTGGATTCCTCATGCATCGTCATCCTGTATTCACTTTTCTCCCGCATGTTGACAACCCAAGCATGTTCCTGTTTAGCTTAAAGAGCCTCTCGGACTTTGAGCAAAAATCAGTTAGAAATGCTCAGGAATTTGATGTGCTCAATAGAAATTAAACTGTGGCAGGTGTATTGTTATTAATAAAACTAAAAAATGACATTAAATTAGAATGGTTTTGATGACAGCTGATGACTCTGGCTTTATATTTATCTGTACCATTCATAAATAGTGCAACACTGTCAGAACTGATGTTAAAAGGGTTAATTCTGAGGTTTTTTTCTTTTCTTCTTTTTTTTTTGCTCTAGTCTTGCACTGACCTTTCAGTATTTCTCTTTCCCCTTTCCAAATCGTGTAGTCTGGGCGCATTACAAGGCTGGAGACCTCCAGTGCAATCTTTCTAGCGTTATTAAGTTTCCTTGCTTTTGTATGATAAGTGGTTTTGAAATCACAATTAGCGTGATTTATGTCTGATAAAGTGGTTGATTGGGTTTTAAATTATACATCTCCTTGGGATGGTTGTCCGTGAAAGTCGTTATGGAAATCTATATTTACTTATTTCATTAATTATATTTGCGATCCAGAGACTGATGGCCTGTGGCAGGTGCTCCTAGCATCTCTGCCAGCTCTTTTGGGGGATGCTTTTGAAATGCCTCCCGCATTCGGGGTTAAAGCGGCAGTGTCTGTGATAATTGTTTCATAAAAGAATAAGAGGACAATGCTAAGTGAGGAATAAACACAATGTGACAAGCTTCATACATCTGAATAGAGGTGAATAGGCCTCGAGAAACTATGTTGTGTAACTGGGGATGGAAACTTCTGCAATTTACATAATAGGCAGCTTGACCTCAGACATGAAGATGGTTTTATGCAGCATGTTCCACTAATGTTTCCTTGCAATCTATTTTATAATTTGCATTTCAGTCATATTTTGTAATGACAAGACATCAAGCTCTAGTGAATGTATTCACTGCACATAACATAGCCGTCTTGTACCATTGATTGTTTTCAGTGTTGATGTTACATAATTTTCAGTCTTAAAAATGTAATACTGTAAGCCATGACAGTGCAGGAACTTATTAAATTTGGCCCTTTGCAAAAACAAAAAAAATATTTCTCTGGGACCAAAACATGCCAGAAAATAAAATGGAGTGAAAAAGAACGTGAATTCAGCCCCAGCTCCTCGGGGGACAAAGTCGTTTTTATTTAACAGTTCAAGTTTTTATTTCCTTCTGTGCAAATGTTTTGCCTCCTCAAGGCGAAATGTTCCCAGGAATAGTGAACCTGGCTTTTGTGAAATAGTTCATGATAGCTTTGAGAATAAACTCATTTGCTGAATCTACCAGGGCATTAAGGATTTGATTCGCACCGGAACGATGCATTAGTCCAAGGGTTTTAATGAGCTGGTATTGCATAAGAGCTGGAAAATGGCACACGAACGCACTTCCATAAAGTGCCCTGATACAAGAGGCTTAAGGGGGTACTTATGGTAGTTAGCGAAATGCCAGTCACCTAGGCCTTCCATCAGTCTCCCATCAGTTGAATTCAGACGTGTTTATCCACTGCTAAATGTATCGGCCCTTTGTGACTCTGAGGGTCGCGCCAACACAAACGGACAAACAGCACATTAACTCGTATTTCGTCCACTGTCGTGGCAGCAAGGCCACCGTCTGCGTGCTCCTCAGCCAGACTCCAGCAGCGGGTAAGACCAAAGGCATCAGTTTGACTCAGGGTGTGCATTCATGCCTGACCGCAAACAACTGTCCTCCTGATCAAATATGCTCCGTCCATCGCAATATTACAGAACCGAATAAAATAAAACAGAAAATGCTCTTGATCTTAAGTCCTTAAAAATACTTTTACCACATACTATTACCAACATTAAAACATGGAACATCACAGTCAAATTCAAGAGGTATAAGCAGTGGACTTCATAGTACATTGTTAAGAAGCTGGATGCTTATTTTTGGATTAATTAAGGACACTGCCCTTCCTCTATCAGTATTCCATAGTCAAAACCACAAAGTGACTACAAGAAATCCATTATATTGATGTTGTATAAACACTTGACTGGCAGAAGCATAAGTGAATTACAGGAAGAATATGCTGATCCAATGTTTAAACTTGTATCTGTCACATTCATAAAGTCTATTCATTCAATAAGCACTTTCAGCACAGTCCATGTGAAAGCTTTTGTGCTCTATTTATGTTCTTTTATTCTTGTTTTTCCCCCATCATTTTTTTTTTGTCTGTGATCTGTGCCCAGTCTTCAATTTCCAGAGCTACGTCTCTGGTTGCAGCTGCACCACCTGCACCCAACGCAATATGTGATGCAGCTGAGTCACACGTTGTCCTCTAACGCAGTTACCTGCATGTCAGCAGCTTGGTTCCTGTTGACCTTTCCTGTATGTTTTAAAATAGTGGTTAATTTATTTGTATGACTTAAATGAACTTATCAGCCCCGCTGCAGGTGACCCTGTCCAACATACCTGCGAGCAGGAAGGCATTCACACCTAATATCCTCCACCTCCAGTGACATCTACCCCTTGGTTTTATTTCACTGGTGAGTGAACATGAACTTAACATACACCTGCCCAGGTGAATCATGGGACTGACAGCTGAACGCTGAATGACGGTCAGCTGAAGGACCTAGAGACCCTTCCTCAGATTTTGAAATGGTCCTGTGGCTTAGATATCTCAGATACAGAGACCGTTCTGTGTTCATACCCACAGCCTCCTTACCCAGCTGAGTTACTCCAAAGTTCTCTGTGTTTATTTATATTTTTTCCTATCACTTCCACTGTACACTCAGACACCGACATGTTTTTGTTGGACCTGTGCCTCAAAATGTATTTCTTGTGGTGTTTGAAATTAAATATTTACACTTTACTGTCAAATAATTTCTACTATCATTTGACTGAGTCCTGCCAAATAATCGCCTAAATTAAATTTGTTATACATATCTTTCAGATGAAATCATCATCACCATCATCGTAACCACCATAATCATCATCATCATCATCATCATCATCATCATCATCATCATCATCATCATCATCATAACTTTCTGTATACCATTTATCATGTTCATTATTGAATGGTCATTTCACGAGAGCATGGCCTCAACAATAAAGCAGTACTCTGACTTCACAAAACCGGCCACTGGACATCTGAGTATTTAGAGCTAAGAGTCCAAGAAATCTATGGTCAAACTCAATTAAAAATGTGTTTAAAATGTGTTACTCATAACTGTGAATGAGTGCGAGAACGACCTTTGATCTGATTAGCAATGCATGTGCATAAGTATAACATGCAGTGTACATAGACATGTGAGCTCAGGCACACATTTTGAGTAAGTTTAGATTTGATCCTATAACAAACCCTACTTGCTTCTTAAACCAGAATACAATTTCACAAGCAAACCTACACATTTCAACCGCCATTATAGGCAAGAACCTTTATTCAATGGGACAGCATCTCTGTATAGCTATGTGAAAGCCCTCACTAAGCTTGAGGTCTCACTGAGGGCCTTATTCAGTGCATGGAAAGATCTTCTCCCTCAAGGTCATTTTTTTATGACCACAGTGAGAGAGAGGATCATTTGTAGTATCTCTCCGACAGTTTTTCCTCTAATGAAATATATTGTAAAGCCATTTTTATCTGTTCTGTGCCAACTCATTTTGAATATAGGCTAGTCAGTTCCACATCCCAGAAGATGTCAGTGACTGAATGATTAATAGACCTGATTCTGGTTATCCACTTCTTGCTAATTTGTCTTGTCTTGAGTTTTGTGATTCTAGCAGTCCGGTTTTTTGCCTGATTCTAGTTTTGTGAATCTAGCAGTCCGGCTTTTTCCTGTTCTGCTCTATCGAAATTAAAAATACCTTCATAATTTTCCTTCTTTTTTTTCTTACATTATTTACATTTTTGACATATTCACAAAACACCAACGTCCTGTAATTTAACTGTACAGTTTGTCAGGGTTCAAACCCTGAGTATAAAGTGATTTCTTTTGATCATAGTTAAGTGACATATGGAGTTCTGCCCTTGGACTTTCACTTTTTTTTTGGTTGTCCTTCAGTGATCTTATCTGGAAAGAAATCATCTGCTCCTATGCAGATGACAAAAAAGCAAAGGTCTAAAAGGGAATGGAGGAAGAGCTACCACCGGAGAGACTGCCAATGTTCCACACGCAGATTTCTAGATGTATTATCCAAATTGCCATCCGCAATTCCGTGTACAGTAATAAAAAGAACAAATAAATAAAAAACTCAAATTAGCTGTAGAATGGTCTTGGGCCGTCATTCCTGAGCAAGCTAATTATAGCACATAATCCTGCTAGACCCTTCCACTGCGTGGCAGCTGGCGCCCGGCTCATCCCACAATATTTCTTAAACAAGCAGCAGGGCATTATGCCACCAGCCCTGAAATTACGGACTCGCTCCGTCCCATCCGGATATAAGACTATTTGTATTTAAACCACAGATTAAATGCCCATCTGTTTTGGAGTTAGCGCTAAAAAAAAAAAAAAAAAAAAAAAACCCACACTATACTGCTGTAGTTACACTGCTGTCACCTGGGTGGGTCTATGGTTCGCCAAGATAATCACACTCCTGCTGCCAACCATTAATGGTAGATTCACACAAAATTTATGTGCAGTTCTGTCTTTTTTTTTGTCTGTTTTTCAACAGGCTTGCCCCCTGCTGGACACCGCCAGAATCACATGTCTACCTTATATTTTCATTTAGGCATTCAGGATACCTTCATTTCCAGAGTGACTTACAAAATGTTATGAAAAATGAGCCAGAGTAGAGGCCACTGGATAATTATTTTGGCCACCCACAAATGTAAATGTTCATATTTACAACTGAAGTTTTAGCCTTGATTTAAATTTTCCTTGTAAGTAATCCCAATAATTCCAGTGTATGAAATAACGTCTCCAGTGAACAATGTGTGTCACATGCAGACACAACCATTTGTGTTGCAAGCACATGCACTCACACACACACACACACACACACACACTATACACCTCTGAGTTTAGTTATTCTTGTCGTATTGGATTAATACCGATGGAAAGGTTACATACTAGGCTTGCGGTTTCTTTAAGGGTGAAGCACCATGAGGAAGATATGGTCATTTAGCTAGGCTTGTGCAATGCAGTGCTGGGCTGTGGGAAGGGAAAGGAGTAATCCTGTTCTCACTCAGAACATGCACAACTATGTTGAAAAACAAATAATTTAACAATTTTATTGAGCTGTATATAATATTTGTATTCCATATCTACACATTTAAATACATTTGAGGAGCTGTATATACAAAAAAAAAAAAAAAAAACATCCTGTGTGCCGTTCTTAAATCCTTAGGTTCTCCTAGCTCTTCTACAAATCTTCTGTACTGTACTTCAGATCTTCTCTTCGGTACTATTCATGTCCCTTTTTTATATCTCTCTTTCACTGCCTTATGCACACACACACACACACACACACACATCTGTGAGTGCAGTAGTCAGGAAGGGACAGGATTCCCAAGTGGTCCTGTCTCTGTGAATTAAAGATCCCCCTGGTGACCATAAACCCCACTGAGGGAGGGGAGGAAAGGGGGGGGGGGGTGGAGGGATGGTCGGCTTCTCTGTTAATCTGGCCGATGAGATCCCGGCACTCAGGGGAACTGGGGGATGGGGGGGGGGGGGGTGCATGGGGGAGGGGGATGGGGGTGCGTCTCACACCAGTCACAGGTCCCTGAGTGCTAAGCGCTGGCGCGAGCCAGCGAGGCAGTCAGTCAGAGAGTCAGCCGCGTTACGCGCACAGCCAGCCAGCAGCCAGCAGCCAGGGCTCTGTCTCCGCTTCACGCTCTGCCCTCAGTCAGCAGCTCGCTCCGAGCGCTCTGCTTCACGCTCTGTCCGCTGCGGACAGCCATCTCTCTGCTCTGCGCTCTGCGCTCTGCCCCGCGCTGTCTACAGAGACCCGATCCCACACCGGTACCAGCTACAGCTACAGCTCCAGCTACAGCTACAGCCTATTTCTGCCTCTGCCGCTACTGCTGCTGCTGCGATCATACGCTCTCTGTTCTTCCTCTGTGAGAGAGAGAGAGAGAGAGAGAGGGAGGGAGGGACGGAAGGAGGAAAAGAAGGAGTATGAGAGACTGAATAGGGTTTAAGAGTGAAAAAAGAGATACGACCAGAAGAAGGGGACCAGAGAGACATAAAGAGAGAAAGAGTGAGAGAGAGAGAGAGAGAGAGAGAGAGAGAGTGGGAGAGCCACAGAAAAAGACAGAGAGAGAGAGAGGGAGTACAGCGAGGTGAGAACGAGAGAGAGAGAGAGAGTGTGGAAGAGCCAGAGAAAAGGAGCGAGAGGGAGTACAGCGAGGAGAGAGAGAGCAAAAGAGCGGCAGACAGAGAGAGGGAGAGAGAGCAGAGAGGGTTCTGCTCTTAGCTCACAGTGAACATTTAGTCACAGGACAGTTTCTGCGCTCTGCTCGCTTGCTGTTTGGATTACACTGGCTTTCACTCCGTCTGCCCAAAGAGGGACTCAGTCAAGGTAAGACCATCTTTACACGGCTTCCAGCTTTGTGATGCGAGAGATTTTTTTTTTTTTTTTCTTGATCAGAGTGATTTCCAGCAGGGAAGATTTGAACAAACTGAAAGAGACTGAGAGAGAAAGGAGAGAGAGAGAGAGAGAGAGAGAGAGAGAGTCAGTTATAGGGATGGAGAGAGAGAGAGAGAGAGAGAGAGAGAGAGAGACCACAACTCCGGATGGCTGATGTGACTCTGATCACTGGATATGCTATGATATTTAAACTCCCCTGTTCCCTTGTAACAGGAGATTATGGGAAATACAAAAGGAAGTGCATTATTTTTGTTCAATATCATGATGTTCATAATGCCTAGAGGGGCATCCCGTTCTTAAACAGTACTTTCTTTCCTGGTGCTGTAGAGAACTTATTCATTGTTCCCACTGTTGAAACATGGCTTTCGGTACAGCACATTTTAAATCTCGCTTGCATGAAATAAGTTGGGTGCAGGGTCTGCAGACCTGTGCATGCCTGTTTTGAGTCCGGGACGGTCTGTTTTCAGAGGATGAAATATCTGCTCCACGTATCTCACTCTCTGGCGCGCTCTGTGTCTCTCTCTTCCCAAACGAGTGAATGATGCACTCATTCAGCTAAAGAACAGACAGCAGGGGTCAGTGAGCTTCCGCGGCGCTCGTGTCGCTCTGTTGTAGGTTTCTGCCTTGGTGCTTAATTCCTTGTATAGGAAGGGCAGTAAACACGTTACACGGGTGGACGGACACAATTAAAGTGGCTTTTAACTGATTAGTACGCATGCAGTAAAAAATGACAGGCAGTACAAGCTGGCTTGTGGTTTCTGCACTGTGTGTGTGACAGTGATCACAGTCTGTAGCAGTCAGGTCATTTTTTTTTTTCTTTAGAAATTCTTATATGTAAATGCATGTATGTTTTACTGATCCAGGAGTCTGTGGCTGACACAGTTTACGCCAGAGGAGACAGATATGTTCTTTTAGTGCAGTTTCTTGAAGTGTAGGCGCGTATGGGGAATTTGGCTTGGGTGATAATCCAGAATGACAGGACAGACTGAAGCACTTGCTTTTTTTTCTCTGCCCTGAAGTATTTCCTGTGAACTTAACCTCATAGATGTCAAAATAATATGAACATACAGTAAATGCATAAATAATATGATTAAAAAAATAAATAAATAAAAGTGATGTCTGTGAGCATAATAAGTATATGAATTAATAGGTGGAAAAGCAAGCTGATCAAAGCCAATGGGCAGTGAAAAGAGAGCTCTGATACCTACATACTTTTCAATATCACCTCAGCCTGTGAAAAGATCTGTGATGATTTTGAGTGGATCGTACTACTGACAGATTTAATAATGCTCCAATAGGGCGATTTCAAAAGCAGCCCAGATCTGACGCCACTGAAGTAGACTGCAAAGGAGAGCAGATACACGCCCCCCCCCCCCCCCACCCCCCACCTGATGTGATTTCCACTGAAACAAATGCCTCAAACTGCTGATCCGTGGCAGCTGGGGAGAAGCAGGGATCTTCCCCTGGACCTGCACACAAAGCAATGACCCCTTTGAGAGAGAAGTGGACCAGAGAGGGCTTCCCATCTGCGTATGATCAAGAAAAATCTCATTATCACATAAGCATATACATGATTATGAAGATGACTGCGATGCAGGGAAAATCGATAATTAATTTATGGCGGGCGTCTAAAAGAGGAGATAAATCAGAGAATGCCTCGGGGAATGGGTTATTACATGTGGCTTTGTTGTGCTGCAGAAGTTTTATTTCTGAAATTACATGTTATAGGTCCAACAGATGGAAAACAATTTTAGAGATATTACAAAACTCAAATATGTGAGAAAGCAATTTTATAAAACTTTTTTTTTATTATTATTGTTACTTTGAATCAATTACCTGGTGAGCATGCATGTTCCCCTCTGGCCCGTGGTATTGATTTAGTACAGAGAGCGTGGCAGCCCTGCATAAGAGAGATAGTGGAAAGACAAATGGGTCTCCACTGTGACAGAGCCAGTGGAGAAGGGACTTCAATCTCAGAAGTGTCTGTCGGACAGGTGATGCGTATCTACAGCGAGACAGCCATTCTATCGTATGGCACACTTGTGAGTGGCCACGCTAAAAAAAGAGAGAGAGAGAAAAAAAAATAAAAAAAGGAAATTATAAAGGAGCCTTCATCCTCAAGCTGAACCCCTTTCAGGAATAATCCTCTCAGAGCGAGATTGAATGTGTGACACGTCTGGAACAAGACGCTGATGTTCCCTGTCCCCTTTGCTCATCAAAATTCAATTGGAACATCTGACTTTGAATAACGGAATTACGCACTGAGGAAAACCACTTCAAAAGAGATACCGACTCCTTCCAACAGTCCGCTTATTGTTCTTGTGGGGAAGGAGCGTTCGAGGCACCACCCAGCCCCTAAAGCATCATGGCAGCATTATGCGTGATAAATGGCTAACACACAAACACGCGCACACAGGCCATTCATAACCATGTGTCAGCATGACATGCTGTATTGCCTATAACCCTTTTTTTATTCATTAATTTCTCTCCTGGTTACACGGGGGGGGGGGGGGAATAAAACTTGCGGGTTGTGCGCTGTGCGATCCGGACTTTGAAGCGCATCTTTATCGCACTCTCTCAGCGTGTTCTGTGGCTGGAATCGGTGGGGGTGGGGGCTGGATGGCAAATGCAGACAGGATTGGTATAATCCACTGGCTCTGTGACACTAGCTCGCCCTCCGGTTACAGCAGAATCCTGGTAGCCAGCTCCGCTGCAGCAGTGCGAGTGCTATATGTTGCATCTATGTTAATCACAGGTTTAAAGGCTGGGAGGTAACAGTTACTGGACCAGGCTTGTAAATGAGAGGTTGGGGGTTCAAGTCCCAGAGGGCGCTCTCAAGCAAGATAATTAACCTGAAAAACCTTTGACCAGTGTAAATGGACTGTATTGTGAAATTATCTCATGCTTGTTGTTCTAGATAGATGCATCTTCTAAATGTGCAAAAGAAACATGATGACACTGCATACAATTAAGGGAGGATAAACCTGGGTTTATTGGCAGATATCGTCATGCAAACCAGGGCTTACGGTTTGAAGGTGGGAGATTTGATTGGAAGACTACAGGTATACTGTCATGTGATTCACTTAATATCACCTCTGCAAAATGTATCCACGAAAGAAACTCAAGCCAGTCTAATTCACGCTGGCAAAGATGAAAGCTGAATAAATAAATGAATAAGTAGCTAAATAAATAAATAAGTCCACGGTGTCCTCAGGAATCCAGGAGAGTTCTGTTAGACATAGGGTATCTGCAGTCACAGCAGAAGTACTGTGATGGTTGTGACAGCCCCACTGAACCTCTAATGCAATGTCAAACCGCCCCTCGTGGCTCTGCCGCGCTCTCTCCACTCATATCTGTCCGATGACGCTGTCGCGCGCCACGACCGTCTCTGCGTCCGACCGAGGCGCTCCAGCGTGAAAGCGCACGCTTGCAGCATACTTTCCCCGCTCTCGTTTTAATAATCTCCCCAGCCCAGAGTGCCAGCTCCCCTCCTCACCTTATGTGCTCGCTGGGAAGTTTTTGCATCTCATGGGATTTTGGGGGACGTGTCTTTTGGAGACTCTCCTCTGTTGAGGTAAATCGATGGCGGGGTTGTTCCCAGGGTCTCTCCACTCCATTGGCCCCGCCTCAGATCCCCACACTTCTGTCTCCCTGAAAAGAGCGGGTGGGCTTCAACTGTCTGCCCTTCTGCATGACAACAATGTGTGTGTGTGTGTGTGTGTGTGTGTGTGTGTGTGTGTGTGTGTGTGCGTGAGTGTTTGTGTATATGTGAATGTTCTATACAGTAGGGAGTCATCTTATATCATACTACTCTACTACCTGAAAGCATCGTGCGCCTGTACACATGAAGGTTGTACGTGTGTGTGTGTGTGTGTGTGTGTGTGTGTGTGTGTGTGTGTGTGTGTGAGTGTTTGTGTATATGTGAATGTTCTATACAGTAGGGAGTCATCTTATATCATACTACTCTACTACCTGAAAGCATCGTGCGCCTGTACACATGAAGGTTGTACGTGTGTGTGTGTGTGTGTATGTGTGTGTGTGTGTATGTGTGTTTATGTTTGTATGCTCTGCTGAATCATGAGTAAAAAGATGTAAGTTAATTGTGTTGGTGCTGCTGGGAACTGATCTAGTACACCATCAAACCTCATGGCATCTGAGCTTTCTCCCGTAAATTTGAGTTCCTCCATCTCCGTTTTCATTGGTCCCTAGTGATATATTTTAATTAAATGAATGCATTTTTAAACAGCTTGTATCAAGTATTTATTTATTTATTTAACCTTTTTTTTGCCCCCCAGTTTAAAATCTATCTTGTACTCCCATGTCATGGCATGGGTTTGTGAGTGCGCAGAGAAGACACTCCTGTCCTTTGCAGCGTATGCTGCCACTTGCTCTGTGCTACCGCCCCAGCTGGACTCCACGGTTGGAGGGTTACTTTAGGTGCACACCTGGTACAGGTGGGCCACAGGTGCCCAATAGAATGGTTGAGTCACGAGTTAATGATAACTCAAGGCAATTCTGCCAAATCAAACCCTGCCTCTCTGGGACTGTGTGCCCCCTTGTGGTGATGCCAAACATGAATGCACCTGCCACTGGCATTATGTGGCACCAGTCCATGGTACCCCTTACCTATGTCATTTCCTTGAGTAAGGATCAGGAATATAGTACGTCAACATAAATACAACTGATCAAGTCATGGTAATTTCATTGTATGGAGGAGCTTGGAAAATAGTGACTTTCCATGTGAATTTAATGATAAACTTATTTTTTGAAGTTACTTTAGTTGTTTAGGCTCAGCACACTCAGATCCCTTTGCTGAGGACCACAGGGTGAAAAAGTACCTGCTCCAGCTGTACTTATTATCCTAATGAGCCCACCTTTGAAACTGAGCAGGTAAACTAATCAGTGGAGTCTGGATAGAAACACCAGCAGACAGACCAGCAGACAGACCCTATGGCCTCAAAGAATAAAAGTTTAGTAAGAGTTAGCCAATCACAGAGGCCCAGTCCCACGAGCTTAATGAAGTGATGTTTGACAAGCAAATGAGTATAATCACCTTCGGTTACATAACCAAGCCGTGAGTACCTTTCCACTGTCCCGCTCAGTGAAAAATTAGAAGAGGAGCCAAATTACAGCACAAGAGCCACCCACTTTGCGCACCTACGAATTTCAGTCTCTCAGACGACCAACAGCTGGTGTGCTAAACACCTCAAATTAAAGTGCTGGGTGATGGATGGTCCTCCATCTATGGAAGATATTGCACCTGTTCCCACGGAACAGCCACCACAGTGTCTTTTTTTGTGCTATTTTCAATTGTGTATATATAGATCGGCCTCCAAGGGATTTACTTGTGAATTGCATTTTTTTTAAGGAAGTGAACAAAGAGCTGTATTTGAAAAGAACAAAGAGCTTATTCATTCAAAGATACACAAAAAAGAATGTAATCTCTTTTTTATTCACTGTTTACTTCCTGTCTCATTTTGATGTTTTTATGTCAATCTCTAATTCCCTTCTACCACCCACCCACTTATACACACACACACACACACACACACACACACACACACACACACACACAAACACACACACGCACACACACACAAACACACACACGAACACACAACCACACACACACACACACCACACACACACACCACACATATCACTGGTCAATACACAGGTTATTTCTCTGTTTCGCACACACACACACACACACACACACACACACACCCCCACACACACACACTACACTCTCACACCCACACACACACACACACACACACACACACACACACACACACACACACACACACACACACACACACATCAGAACCCAAATCATCCTCAGGCTGCAGCTCTTCAGTGTGCGTTTGTTCAGTGTGCATTTTGTGCGCAGTGCGTACACCAGGGCTGAACCGTGAGTTGTAGAGTCGAGCTGCCATCCAAGCGGCGCCACTGACCGCGGCATTCCCGCCATCCCGCCAGCCGCAGCCGGGCACGGACGCTGCAGGTCAGAGATTACCGCGGGCCAATCAGAGCCGGAGCTCGGTCTGAGCTGCCGGAGCAGCTGCTGCAGATCTACTTCACTGCGACACTCCAGGAGCACAGGGACCGCCCGCCACCTCTCATAGGAGACTGTCTCTCACTCTAACTCACACTCCATCTATCTCACCTTCTCTCACTCTCCCACACTGTATCTCTCTCTGTATCTCTCTTAATCCTCTCTCTCTGTATCCTTCCATTTCTCCCTCCCTGTCAAACTCAGCCACTCTTTTGCTTCTCATGTCTCTATTCTCCCAGTCCCTTTATATTTCCCTCTCCCTTTCTCTTTCTCTCTCTCACAGTCAACCTAGCCTGTTTGTCTTTCTTCTTTCAATCTCTCTACCCCTCTCTCTCTCTCTCTCTCTCTCAACAACCCTTTTGCACATTTCTTCAGTTTCATGAATTATGACTCCCGCTTTCCTTCCACTTCCTATTTACTTGTATATTTGCTTATTTACCTTATGTGTTTGTTTATTTTCTCTTCCCTCTAGAGGTAGAGATGGTTGAAACAATGAAACGTAAATAACTTCCCCTATAAACGGCCCCCCCAGCTGCAAACACACAAACAGAGGTACCCTGGCGACAGAAAAAGCTGATGCTCGTACTACACCTCCACTCCTCTGTGGCCTGGCGCACTCGTTCTTTGATCCACCACTGCACGCATAATTAAACATTTTGAATTTGCAGAGTGTTTTTTTTTTCCCCTCCTTTATAGCAATTCATTATTTTTATCCAGCAGGATTTTTTTTTTTTTTTTCAAAATATTGTGTCTGACATTGGATTTTAAAAATAGAAGGTGCATGCGAGACCTGGAGGCCTTTTTGTGGCCTTGAATAAATTTGTCGTTCCTGTGAGGAATCTGGCAAAAAAAAATGCATTTTGAAAAATCCTGCTTAATAATCGTTCTGGTAGAGATGACAGCGCTAGCACGTTATCTTAGCGACGCGTGTAAACAGAGCCTTGAAAATGCAAACAATCGAGTTTCCTTCTCGCAGGCCCCCAGTCGGTATGCAGATTTATTTGAGAGCGTAACTGTTTCAGACAGGTGAATGGGATGTTGGGAAGGAGAGATAGCATTATAAACAACTTTTGAAGTGTTGCGTTTTATTCTTCGACGAAGAGGAACGGAGCGCAATGCTTTATTGTGTTTGAAGTTCAGAGGGGGACCCGAACAACTGATGATCTTTAGTTGAATTCTATAACCTTAAACACAACCTCCCGAATCCCAATGGTGATGCCAGAAAGATTTTCTGTCACGCGGATGAATAACTATTAGTTTACTGACCCCGGAGGTATGGGGGGGTGGGGGTTGGGTGGGGGGGATCTTAATGGTTTCTGGAGATGGAGCTGGAGTTTCTTTTCATTTTTCAGAGTTATATTACTTTATGCCATTTCTGGAGCTGAGCAGATATGAAATGGAGCTCCCAGGGCTAGACTGATGCGTCTCGGTGAATTTTTAAAGAAAATCTCATCATAAACACCTAGACAGTCACTTATCAATACAGGAACATGGCAGTAATCAATAGTGCGGTGAGAAACAGCATCTTGGTTTTTGTTTTACTGTCCCATTGCTTGCATCACAATGAAAAGTATATCATATATGTATATCATGTATATCTCATATCAAGTTGTTTTTGCCTGCTGTAAGTGAATCTTTACCACTATTTTAGGCCTTCTTTTACACTTTTTTCAGCTTTTTTTAAAGTGACCTTTGAAAGTTTCTTATCATCTTTAGTAAAATAAATCTTTATGAAGACAAAAAAAAATACCATTAGCCATTTCCAGTTATGCCCCTTGATTAAAATCAAAATCTAGAATATCTCATAAAATACTTTCCTCTGTCAGCTGGTCTTCCCCACCTGCCACCCTTCCTGCTTAAAAAAAAAAAAATAAACTGCTTAAGACATTGCTAAATGAAAGGAGCATATTTCTCCAAAACCTGGACCCTTTCCAAAGCTTGTGTAGGTCTTAACCCATACATTAGATGCTGGTATGGTCTTGTCATTGTGCACCTGGCTGAGCTGGGCCCTGAAAAATGGCGGTTGAGGTGACGCTGAACTCGTTGTGGCAGCGTGCAGTATTGACCCAGGTGAGACTGAGCTGAGGTTTCATCATCGCTCTGGATCACTTATCAATACAGAAACGTGGCAACTATATATCGCAAACGTGCGGTGGAAACCAATAGCTCAGTTTTAATTTTCATTCGCCGTCTCCTACACCAATGAAGGATTTTGAACGCAGTCAAACAAAACTCCCATGCACGGGATGTGAATACCAATCCTTTGTTACAGATTACTCTGGAGAGCAGGTAGAGAATGTATTCTAACCATGGCTAAGCTTTCATTCTCCTTATAGTCAGTGAAATTTATATTAGCCATATGCATGATTCCCTATTATATAAATAATTTCAATATATTACATTAGATTACTGTCATTTAGCTGACGCTTTTATCCAAAGCGACTTACAGTTGTTTAGACTAACCAAGGGCCAATCCCCCCTGGGAGCTATGTGGGGTTAAGGGCCTTGCTCAAGGGCCCAACAGCAATGGTGTTCTTGCTGTGGCTGGACTGGGACTTGAACCGCCAACTTCAGGGGTCCCAGTCATGTACCTTAGCCACTAGGCTATAGGCTGCCCCGTATTAAATAGTTTGTATTAAATAAAATGTATTAAATAATTTCTCATAAAAATGTATGAGACACATGCATATGCAGAATTTCACATTGCAGCTCAGTACGGTCCAGCTACATTTCATACAAAGACCAATGATTAATGAAACCAGGTTGCATAGCCTGTGGAGAATACTGGCTAATACAGAGGACTGCTAGCGTCATATCTTTTTTTTTTTCTTTGTTTTTATTCCATTCGAAAGGAAAAGAGCAAAGGCCACACAAATTATGTATTGTGTTTCCTTTGAAGAAAGGCGTTTTGGCCCCTGCTGTTGTGTATGCAGTAATAGGAAAAGTGAGTTAACCTTTCAGAGCCCAGTTTAAATTTGCCTTTGTTCTCCTGTCGCTGAATCCCAAGAACATTCCAGAAAAGCAGACATTAAGTCAATATTTTAGTAAGCTAGTGAAGCCCACCATCTGAGTAACATTTATAACTGGAAGATAAATGTGTTATTAAGCGAGGTAGTGGAAATGACAAATTAAAAGAAGTTCATATGTTTGCCTCCTCCAAAAAGGCCCACATTATGGCTGGTAATTACATCTTTTATTTGGAGTGGATATCTCAGTCATAATTGGCTATCTCATGGAGCTTATGTATCAATGGAGGAAATAACTCCAAATCATCTTCACAAGCAGCCATATTCAAAACTGGCTAATTGTGTCTTCAACAATACCGCTTTGTAAAGAGTCCATTGCCAGTCAGTTTGATTGGTCCAGAAAACAGTGAGTCATGTGATGTTTTACGAAGTGCAAAGAACCACCTTAAGCCAACATGGCTTTTAATTCAGCCAGTGCTGTTGAGCTGCAGATATGCTGGTGAGATTTGCTGACAAGCAATGATAAATTTGGCACATAGACCACAAAAAAATGTCAGGTAGCATTCAGTCAACTTGGTCAGGTTCATTGGGTATACCTTTGCAGATTTTCAACGCAGTATTATATACTGAATTTTTAATATAACATTGTTGGTTCCGTTCTATAAATGTCATCTAAAGTTTTTTGTGTCTTTAGGATAACATAACAAACTTCACAATGAAAGCATCAACTTTATTCACCCTGGTCTGTCATTAAGGGATGCAAATAACAAGACGGTAAAGTCACTTAGCTCGATGTTTGGCCACTTTTTTTATAGCTTGCCTTGCAGAGTGAATTAATGGACAGCCATCTCGACGCTAGAGTGTGCTCCACCACCCACTGCTGCCCTTTACTGTTGATGTCTTTCCCTCACTGCTCCATACTGTCATCACATCAGACACTGTCTCTCCTGCAGTATCATTAAGATGATGTCTGTCCCAGTCATTGAAACTCCCACCATGACACTGAGATTTTCTCCTGTAGCATCTCTGCCATAATTACGGATGATGTTGGTAGTGCGTTGTGGCGTTTTTATTTATTTACTTTTGGGTAAGTTTTTTTTTTTTTTTTTGTCTTTTGACCCACACCTGCATCTAAAACAGGTTCAGTGTTTTAAATAAAGGGGTTGGAACACTTGCCTCTAGGGTGAAAGATGGTCAGGTTCATCCTTTGTATTGTTAGTCATGGTTTATGTGAGAAGAGGGTACAGAACAATTCAATTAAACAAAAAAGACAGAGAAATCCTGAAACCATAGTCATAATTTGTCAATGTAGCCACTGCTTTGCATACACTTGCCCAGGTGATTCAGGTTTTCTTTTTTTTCAACCTGTATATCTGGACAGGTGAAAAGATGGATAAGACAGGCAGTGTGTGGAGCAGTGCAGCTATCAAGTGCAGTACGTTATAAACATGCAGCCCAGAATGGGATTGTGCAATACTGCGTGTACAGATAAGAACAGCGCCATCAGGGCAGAAGGCGTTCACGCTGAGTTCCCTAACCTTTGAATGGAAAAAAAAGGCCATGCTGGCGGCCAAAGTGATCTGAAGGCACATTCTCCCTCTTCCCCCCATCGGCCGCATTCATGATGGAGGACCATGAGGAAACAATTTGGGCCCTGCTGCCGGGAGGATAGGAGGGCAGCCACACCAGAAACTGCAGGAGCAGGAAACTGTGTCAGTATGTAAAACACTGACAACTTTAATTATATATATATAAAAAAACTCTGAGCCAGTGAAACTTATCTAATGTAACAAAATGCAATAATGAACAGATTTTCATTCCTGTACTACTCAGATTTTCACAGGAGGCTAATGTGTGTGTGAGTGTGTGTGTGTGTTTGTGTGTGTGTGTGTGTGCTATATATAATCCTCTGTATTTATTTCTGTATTTAGTACAAAGAAAGGCCTCTGTATTTATCCTTCAGTCTGCAGAAGCCTATCTTCTGGAGTGTATACAGGCAGAAAGAGGCAATACCGCGGCTCTCTGATCCTGAAGCCCATTCACTCCTTTATTCAGAGTGCAGATGCAATCCCATGAAGTGGCTTAAGTGCGAAGGGATACAACTGCCAGCATCCTCACAGTATACAGTCAAGCACTCGCCACTGAATGCCCCTTACGCTGCGGGAGAGAAGAGTGGTTGGTGGAACCCAGCAATGTGAATCAGATGTCTCTCTCTCTCTCTCTCTCTCTCTTTCTCTCTCTCTCTCTCTCTACCTCATCTTTCAGGTAAAAGAGAGACTGGCGACGTACGGGATATGATTTTCATTTCTTTTGCCAGGAAGGCTTCTCCCATTTCCACTGCGGGTCTTTCATTTTGCGGTCTTAGCTTCCGTCACACAAATGTCTCATTTTCTGCGCCCAGGCGAAATGCCGTGGCGACAGCAAGCCTCCCATCCGCGCTGTTGTGGGTTAGGAACAAATGCCTACTGCTGGCAGAGAGGACAGCAGCAGTCTGGCCACATAAAACCAACCAGCCGTTTGAGAGTGGAATATTTACGGTGCAGTCATTCATGAAGACAGGGGAGGATTTGGTTATCTGTTCAGTCTGTTGTCTTCTTCCAAATAATGTTGGTTTTATTTTTGTTAGATAGACAGACAGGCGGACAGACAAACAGTATAATCACTATCATAATTTATTATTATACATTAGTCACAGCTTTTTAAGTGTGCATTTGTATGTAGTTGCTTGATATGCAGTATGGGTTTCTCATAGGTCCTCTCATTCCTTTGCAGGTTGCTTTCATAATATCTTATTATACATAAACCACTCAAATTAAAGATGATAAATTCATATTACATATGCATGTGTACAGCATTATAATGCAAATTTAAAGTGCATTTAATTTAAAGAATTAATTTAACTGTGGTGCACCCCTGGCTCATGAGCATGGTAATCCATCCCATGGTCTCTGTTGGAAACCAGACCTTGGGCCCAGTAACATGCGGTAACATCTTTGCCCGGGTGGGCAGTGGCTTATCAATGTGGCATATGTCTACATTCAATTAATGGCATGGGGTCATGGGCCCAAGTACATATTACGTATGGGTAGACACAACATGGTCTATATTTGTTAGGCTGTTGAAAAAAGGTTCTTTAAAACTGTAGATAATATCCACATGGTGTCAATATGTCCTTTTAATAGACGCTACTGGTCTTTAAAACTCGGCAGCCATTGCTGCATGACATGTAACAAGCTAACCGGTTAGCTCACTCACGC
>JAFBMS010000086.1:1299554-1511688 GCA_019788955.1 Albula glossodonta
TGTCATCAGGGCTCCTTATGTTGCTTCTAAATACAAGCCATTGGTGCCTTTTTAAAGGTCATTAGCAGTGTCAGCATTATGCCTGCTTTTAACAGCGTTACGAAGCATTTTACCCCTCATACATAAATAATAGCCAGATAGTTCAATATGAATAATGTTTACCATGCCATACCTTTGTAATTTAGTTGCAAATAACATAAATAGCAATTCTGTTCCATGCAAGCAAAATCTGTCCCTTGCAGAGCTAGTTCATCTCATTAAGTAACCTTTTTCTTCATGCTGTCTTTGTTTAAGTGTGTAATGAATTACAGGTAATAGAGAACTCTATACGGGGTGGCATTTTATTGAAGTATAAGTCTTCCATAATATTGTGATTAAGATTACATAGCACCTACTATACATCACTAACATTCACTCTATGACAGCACTATTACATCAGATATAATGAGTAATAAACTGTCATGCCTGGTTATAACAGGTGTTATGACAGTCTAAGGAGGACATGAGTAGCATAACACAGCTTTTAGTTTAAGTGTCATATTATCCAGCTATGACTGATATTCTTTAATATTTAAAATTGACTAAATGTGTAAACATGCTGATTTGATAAGTTTTGGAAGAAAAGATCTCTCCTAGTTAGAGACAGACATTAGTTTATGACTTTCTATATAGGTTTACACAAGATTCCAGTCTTAAATCCTTGACATGGATGTTCATTTTGCAATTCTTTTACTACCCACTTGAAAGCAATCAATTCCCACTCATATGCAGACAACCCCCAAGTTACGATGGTCCAACTTACGATTTTTTGACTTTACATTCAGTAAAGTATTCAATGAATTACATGAGATATTCAACACTTTATTATAAAACAGCCTTGTGTTAATGATTTAGCCCAACTGCAGGCTAATGTAAGTGTTTTAAGCTCGTAAGTTGGGGACTGTTTGTATTGGCCTACATTTTTTTTTTTTTTGATATGCTAAATAATACTACTGTATACTACAATATTCTTTGTGTAGTTTGATTTTGCCCAGTGCCGTTATCAGGAGCTACATTACCATTACAGAGCAGTGGTATCATGGTATGCGCCGGCACGGAGCAGCCCGCTGCCAAGCACACTACATCTGAGCTGATGTATGAGGAGAGTGTTTGACCAGGTTAAGTGCACAAACTCTCGTGTGGATACGCTGTCCATCTTCCACCCCCCCTCCCCCCCCCCACCTCCCCATGGGAGAAAGTCTATGTGGCTACATGGACATCAATCACTACCAGGAATTACAGAGGTGAAAGCTAGAGAAGGAAGGGGGCTTGGGGGGGGGGGGGGGGGGGGGGGGGGGGGCTATGGGTTAGACAACAGGGAAACAGGACGTAAAGGTGCTATTTACTCACCCTAACACCTACCCCACGGCCACACACCCCATCCCCCTCCCCCCCACGCACGGAAACATTCGGGCAAACGGGCAGGTTTCAATTATTTAACAAGGGGGATCACATTAGACAATTAACAAAGGGCAGTGGGGATCTAAGGGATATAGCATTTCATTTAAGAAAAGCAGTGTGAGACCAGACTGTGTGGGGTATCGTTCATTTTGCCAGTGATCGATATTTGCAGTGATATCATTGGCTGGATTGCACCTCTATATAAGTGAACATTTGATCCTTGGAGCATAGACCAAAGCTATTTGCAATTGTCAAGTAGCTCTTTCTCTCCCTCTCTCTCTCTCTCTTCCCTTTTCTCCCTCTCTCTCTAACGCCTTTCCTCTCTACTCCTCTGACTCACTATCTCCTTCTCTTTTTGTGTCAGTCTCTAACTCTGTCTCTCTCCCTCCTTTACAAAAACTCAAACTCTCCCTGTTCTTATTCTCTCTCTCTCTCTCTCCCCCCCTCTCTCTCTCTCTCTCTCTCTCTCTCCTTACCTTTTGATTTTATTTTATTTGTCTGCCTTTGCCTTTTTTTCCCCAAGGTATTTCAGTGTTTGGGGTTGGTGTATAGAAGTCTTGTTTTTTTATTTTTATTTTTTTTGATGTATGTAGTTTGATTTGTTTCTGTGTCTGAGTTAAAGTCTGGGTTTTCATGTTGTAATGTCTCAATAAAGGTGGGTTAAAGCACAAACTCTCTCTCGCTCTCTCTTTCTCTGTCTCTCTCTCTCTCTCTCCTTAGTTAGCTGGATTGCTTCTGTGTGATGACATTCTGTTTATGTGGAGCCCGTGGCAGTTGCAGAGCTGATTAATGACGATACTGTGAACGTTTTCATCTCATATAGCTTCACATTTTGAGGTCACCATAGTTATTTGATCTCCCACAAGGCAAGGCTGAGTTTCTGTTCAAAATGGAAGGATTTAGAATATATTTATTTATTTCCTCCCTTCATGATTACCACATTTACAATAATTGGGTTTTTTTTTTTTCTTGTGCTCACTAGCGCTTATGTAATGCAGATTTACTTAGCCAGAACTCTTGGTTTACATGCCCAGTGCTTTTGCCTCTGAGTATTTGGATCTTTGTTAGTAATACCGATTTTAGAGGTCAGCTGTGTTTTTAATTTTTCTGTCTGATCTCTTCCCGTGTCAGTGCATATTGGATCTGCAATAATCTAGCAACACTCTCATGTGGCGACCTCTCAGAAACACTATGCCAGAATTCCCTCTGAAAAAAAAAGAAATGTTACATTAAATAAAGAACAGATTTGACTGATTGAAAAAGGTGACCTTTCCACACATTGCAATCGAAGCTTCTGTCTAATCCGATGAGGCTGAACGATACGTTTGGTACAATCAAATTAACGTCCTGTCCATTACAGCTCAGTTCCAGTGAAATCTATTACCATGATGTGCTACAGTACCTTCTGCCAAGTCCCAGCTGAGAGTATTACAGCTCCCATCGGACATGTCACAAACGAGTTCAGAAGGACACGGAAAGAGAATAAACATCCCATAAGATCTTAGCCTGGGGTGTAGAGCTGAAATACCAGAATAAGGAATATATAACTTGAAAAAAAAAAAAAAAAAAAAAAAAAAAAAACTTAGCGTTTTGGTATGCTTAGAAATAAACAGTCTTTTGGGGTGTTAATGGGTTAAGACCTATGAGTCATGCTCTCATGATTAAATACATTCCCACATTATTTTGGAGTGTGAACAGAGATGAGCAAGTTGTTTTGTTTGTTATTTTCGAACATGAGACAAGGACGCTGGCCTTGTTTTTTTTTTTCTTTTTTTTTTTCGAAAATTTACCTTGCCGTTATCTCAGTGAAACTGCAGATAAAAAAGTGTCAGGAAATTGTCATCTGTTTTTATTATTATTATTATGCAGAAGGTGACGGATTTAACATACAATTACTCAGCGTCGAGTCCCAGTCTTAAATCACGGTGACTGGAAAGGACGTGTGAGTGTGTGCGTGTGTGTGTGTGTGCGTGTGTGTGTGAGTGTGTGTGTGTGTGCGTGTGTGTGTGTGTGTGTGTGTGTGTGTGTGTGCGTGTGCGTGTGTGTGTGTGTGTGTGTGTGCGTAAGGCTCGGCCTGAAACGGCCTCCATTGGGTTGGCCTCCGTGCTTTATAGAAACCATGATGCCCTAGCCGTGATAAAGCATTGCACTGCTCCAACAGAATGGAGCAAGAAATCATCCCGACAGGCCCTGTTTCTTGGACCAGGCTGGGTATGAATAAGTCCTCTTCAAGGTTGGGTCATCTTCACTTTCTTACGGATTGGTCCGCTTGCGAGAAAGTTGGGGTGTGGGGGGGTATGGGGGGTGGGGAATGGAGGTTGAATGCTTTTGGATTACAGAGGGAAGGGTAAAACTGCTTTCTTATCATACACTAGGCTCAGTAGCTATGGAAAAGTCTGTGACCTCCTAATACTTCATCCGGGTTGACCTGGGGAGGAAATAAAAACACTTCTCCCTTGTTTGCAACAAGCAGCTACACAACTTTAAACACTGTAGTGCAAATATGGTTTAAACCTGACATTCAACAACAGTGAAATGGCACTACAAAAAAAGTGAAAACCATTTATGTTATGCAATCCAGCTTGGTGTGAGATTTGATTTGGCTGTTATAATCATCCAGAAGAGGCAACGAGGCATCACAAATGAACGGACGGACAGACGGACGGACGGACAAACAAATAAATTAATAATAAGAATAATTCATTAAAAATTTATTAAAAGCCTAGAATACTTGAGGACAAGCATCACTGTGAAATCTGGTAAGGTTAATGGTAAAGAGATTCTAGAACTATGCCAGTAAGATGTTAGTAATAACTCTTTCACATGAAGAGAATTTAATACAAGCAATAAAATGGTACTACCAAAAGACCATTGATGTGTTTGAGCCCAGGTTAGACACAGTCCTGGATCCTCGTCAGACAGCAGGTACCTGACATTCCCAGGTGGCCAGAATATCCTCACCCTGACACAAAATGTTCTCAGGTTCTTAAAGATATCACAGTGTCGAGGGAGATAGCTGGTATACCAATTGAACAAAAGCAAAGTCATAATGTTGACAGTTCTTCAGCGTCTGCCGCCTGGCTGTTTGTCTTCTTAATCTGTGCTTGAGCTGGTTCCTGACAGACTCGTAAACTCCAGACGAGTCCAAGCAAAGGTTGGCCGCCGCGTTTATCTCGGGGGACTTTGCTGCATTATTCCTACTGTTTTTTCCCTTCCTCCCTCCGATCAAGCATGACCCTGGCGCCACATTTGGAATTAACCCAGAAGAGGCCAGGTGTTCGGCTGTGACGTCCGTCACCTGGCCCTGTGAGTCTGTGGGCAAGCAGGGGTAGAGTGGGTCAACAGCAGCAGAAACATACAGCCAATTGTTCCAGCCAGGCAGGACAGCTCAATATGTCAGCTACCCCTCTACCCCCCTTCGCCCCCCCCACCAAGAGATGCCTTTCCTCTCTCGCCATGCCAAACTCAGACATGCAGTCCTCACGTACGAGTTCCCAGAAAGTAATTGCACTCCCCTGAGTAAATATTGCTCTTTTCTCCCCCTTTTTAACCAATAAAAATAAAGGGTTTGAGAGGCAGTTGGAATAGATTTGCCTGGAAAAGATTTGGACCGGGTTCAAGTCCTTGGCAGAGCACTGCAATTATACCACTGAGTAAGGCTTTTAACCTGAATTGCTTCAGCAAAATGTCAGTCTGTGGAAAATCGGTAACATGCAAGCAAGAAAAGCTTCCCCGGCGCAGGTGCTTGCCAATCACACCGTGATTAGAGTGTAGTATTTCAGTCATAAAAGACCCACACATGGATATTGTCTGTATGTTTTCAATTGTTTATCTTATAAGCACAGCAGTTAAAAAATGTTGAAAAAGCAAAGCTTTTTGAAATATCATTTTATTTTATCAAATCTTCATTTGATTTTGTTTAATGTTTTATTTTTTTCTGCATCCTTTGTTTTTAGAATATTTTTCAATTTAGTTTGTGTGGATGTCCCATTAGATTAATGTGACAGCAAACATTTTTTTGGAGTGGACTTGATTCTGCAGTAACTTGCATGAGCAGTGAAGTAGTTTTCAAACTGTATAAGTAGTATTTACTGCCGTCAATGTATGAAAGTGTACATTTACTTTCCAGTTCTGCTCACCCACAGAACGTATAAAAAAAAAAAAAAATAGGAAACAGTTTCAAGAAAGTAAGATCGATGATGTCACATAATTTGTACTTTTAATAAATAATGTTTGTACTTCAACCCAGATTGAAAGAATCCATTCATTTTGCCATCACTCAAAACAATTTCATAATTTCAGCTGATTTACATATATATTGTGTTCAATATCTTTTTTAGTCTGTGAACTGAACAGAACAATCAATCAAACGTGCCAAGTTCCCTTTGAAATGACTACACAGAAATTGTGTGTTACAGTATGTAGGCAAAGATATTCTACATGAGTCAGAGTGGCAGAAGCAAGTATGAAAAAGAAAAAAAAAAAACTTAAATAGCTTGCTTCTTATCGTGGTCTGCAAGAGAAGTTGGGAATGTGTTCTGCAGAAATATAATTATGTTGCTGTTTAGCCAAGTTGACACAGTGGATCCAAAGAGCATTTTCAATCGACCAAAGCGGTATACAGGAATATGCATACTTCCCAAGAAAAAAGGGGAAAAATCCATTTTGCCAGGATTTACAACAGATGTTGCCTGTATCGTCAAATTCTCCCATCAGGGTCAGCAGATATGAAAAAGCTTGTCCTACTTTTCTAGGGAAACAATAATTTAAATGTAAATTGAAATTTTCTCATTGGACAAAATTTCAATGGAGTATTTATTTTCAATCAATTCCCTTTTGTTTCGGTGCGTGCAATTATTTTACTCTTAAAATAACATGAATGCAGCAGGAGAAATGTTCTCCAAACAGCAAAAACACAGAAACTGCATATTTGACCAGCAATATTTCATATTTTCCATATCCTTGGGCACCACCAGTGATTAATTAATTAATTTATTATTATTATTATTATTATTATTACTTTGTTATTTTTTTGTTGTGGAGGTTGATATGCATCCATGTGTGGAAATACATAGACAGGCTGTTGCGATGTTTGCAGGTCCAGGGATCTGCACATTTTCCCATACGATACCCATACAGAATATCGAAAGCACAAAAAGTACAGATAGTCAGCGATTGGCTATTACTGGTTACTTGGTTATTTTAACCTTACACATAATTTTGCATATGCTTAGTATCTTACTTAGGTAAGCATTGGCTCAATAGACTTTGGACGAACAATGTCTTTCCTGAGTGGTAACATATCGGCTCCGATAAAAATATATATTAATAAATAAATAATAGTGAAGTGCTGAGACCAGAAGGAGACAGCCTCATTTTTCCTCATCCCTTCAAGCATTGTGGATGTTTGGCTTCAGCCAGCAAACAAATAAAATCAGTTCTCATGGTCAGTTCAGGCCAAACCACGATATCGGGGGCTCCATCAGTCATAGTAATGTCCTTTTAATGGGGTTCAGAAGCAAACTGCACTTTTCTCTCTCGTCCTCCTCCTTGCAGCCTGTGTTTGCGTTGGGGGGGTAGTGTCATGACTGGAAATGTACTCGAAGTCAGTTAAATGCTTGCACAGCGACATTTTTGATGGAGCGTTGCTGATGCATTGCGTGCCCTCACAGTTAACACAGATAAATAAATAAATAAGCAGGAACCATTAACGAGGGAGTTCGATACTTGCTCGGAGCAGTTATGAGTATAAGCAACAGCACGTTAAGGGGAAAGGGAGTGTGAAAAGGTGAATTTGACCCATTTCGAAAATTAAATGTGTGAAGAGCATCAGTGCCCACCATAATTTAATCTTGAACAAATACGCTTTAGGCTAGTAGATATCATTTTTTCCTGGGTGTATTTTAATGCCGTATTTTAAGGAGAAAAAAAGAATAGCATATGGTCTTTGCCAAGGCGGTGACTCAGCAGAAGTTGAGTCGCCCAGTGACACGTCTTCATTCTTAAGCAGCTGTCTGAGTCATGTGCTGGAGAGGGCCCTCACACCCACGTATATTTATTAATAAAATGGCAGCATATTGCATTCAAATTCAAAAGAACTTCTCAGCGCTTGTGATAAGTCTGGTTCCACAGGGTGCTGTCAATCATGTGAATGTGGCTGAGCGTTCATGTTGGGATGGGGGGGGGGGGGGGGTGGTTATTTGCAAGTGCTGTTGCCAGAATTCTTCTTGTGATAGGTACCCACAGAGAGGGATCACTCTCTTAGCCTCCTGCCTCCTGGGATTTGCGTTGGGCGTTTGTCACATGTGCGAAATTGGCTGCCACTTCAGAAAAGGTTCTGTTCGATGGGGCATTTACACACCAAGATCACATTTCATTTCATTGACACTGAACTTTACTGAATGTCATTTTCAGTGTCATGAGAAAAAGGACACATTTGCCACATCCCATTAGGTTTACTTTCATTTATACATTGTGGATTAACATTATTTGTCACAGTTATGAATCATTAACAGCACAAAATTAATGGTAGAAATGTTATGTTCACTTTAAACTCCTTTTTATTTTTATTTGCCAAAGTACTTATTTTTGCAGTAGTGACAATACAAAACAACTAAAACAATTTCCCCCCTTAAATATAAAATCATGCATTGCACTTGAGGGTAATTACAAATTGCATGGCAGTTGTCAACTTTGATGACCCTAGAATATTTTTCTCATTGAATAAATTGTTCTCACGCATTGTTTTTTTTTCTTTTTTTTTTTTTTTTTTTTTTTTTTTTTTTTTTTTTTTTTCCAGTTTGTATTTAAGTCAATAGCTTCTCATTATATTTTCAGTTCTGACATTTCCACTGGCGGTAATGCATGTACCCAGACAAATAAATAAACCATGCATGTAATTCAAGAATCTGGCTGCTTGATTAATTATGATTATTGTGCATGTTCACTGTTCGTTGCCTCCAGTGACTCCCATGGACCTATCGTAATGTAATGGGTGTACACTAGGGACTCTATTGATCGGCATAACAAGGGGGGGGAGTTTTGAAGCCAGACTATATATCTTGCTGTGTGGTTTGCCTTTATTTTTTTCCCTGAATATTAAATGCTGCTTAGCTCAATACCAACATATGTTAGGTGGTAATGCATTTCCATTGGCATAAAGCAGATAGCTGAATCTAACAAATGATCTATTAGTGCCTTAATTTGTGTTTCATGGGCCACCATGGCGTGGTGAAATATCTTAGTGAAGTCCAGATGGAACTGAACCAGCATGAGGGAAGTCAAACTGGTGACCCTCATTGTTTTCCAGTTTCTAAGTTCCAGCACAAGCAAAAATAAATTTCTATGATAAGAGTGAATAATTGTCTAGGACATGCCATGAAGGGTTTGAAACAATGACGACAACAGCAAAGACAAAAAGAAAGGTCACAAGAGTGTAAAACATGCCACGGTTGCATGCTGAAGACTGTAAGGAATTCTACATTAAAATGTCTCATTACCCATCACCCCATACTCCCTCTCAGCACTTCCTTGCTGGAAGAGAAACATGCATATTTACTGCTCTGCCATGTCTGAGCACATCTGTGTTGGCATGCCAGGTTTTTGGATCTGTTAAGTTTTCTAATTATTGAAATCAGATGTGTTTACTCCTGCTCCGCATGCCTCTTTGAAAATCATTTGGAAACATTTACAAATTTGGCTTTTGAGCTGAACGTGGGATTGAATATCATATAAACGAAAAAGTTCATTTTAAATAGAAAGCTCCCATAGCTACTATTGGCATTAGTTGTCAGCAGAGGTGAATGAAGAAAGGGAGACAGAATTATGAGTGTGTTCATTCTTAACAGCTTTGAGATAAATATTCATGTCAGGCAAAATGGAACATTCTTCCTGCATTAAATGATTTCCAAATGATGAAACTATTGATTTTCACCTGTTCATCATTATTTCAGAAAGCAAAACAGATGATAACTTTGAAACACAAGTATTCATCTGAAAAAAAAAAAAAAAAAAAACTGTTCTTTGGTTTTTATTTATGTACTAATCAATCCTTGTTGGATTTCTTTATATATATATATTACTTCTCTTCATAGATGAAACTTTGAGGAAGTGAGATTCCTGACATGTTTTCCAATGGGTAGATGCACGAACCACATACTTACAAAGACTAGATATTTAAGCCTAAACCAGGAGTCTTTGATGCTCTGCCATTTGTTTGCTGTTATACACTCCCATCTAATCATCTTCTTCTCCTTGTATTGGGAGGATTCAGTTGTATAATGTTAATGATTTCATAATTATCCGGGACAAAAGTGCTCTCCATCATCATTGTTCACAATCCAGGACACTGTAAATATCTTCAGGGACAGACGTCACGTTTCTAGGTCTGCTGGCATCCTTTAGTCTTGCGCTGTGACACGTAGCTACATACATGTGAAATGAAGAGTAATGGAAATCTGTGTACATATGGACAGAGGATCACCTCATGTCCAGGGCTTTGTAGTTTCCTTCAATCACTTCAATGACTTTTGGGGGGAAGAAAGGGTCTTGGGAAATTTCAGCCAATCAAAGGTTTAAATTAAGCAGACTATGACCAGGAATCAATATGATTAGCTCGATTTGATTTTCAGTGCCAGTAGTTCCGTGGATCTCCAACCAATGAGGCTCAAGGCACCCACAGGATAACTGCAGCTTCCTCAAGGATGGATACCAGTGTTTCCCATAGCAGTACAGCTCCTCTGTTGTACTGTGTGCCCTGTGGTGTGAAAAACAGTCGTTGGCTTGCTAGTGAGTGCATCAACACGGCACAAGAGATTCTGCTGGAGAACTCCACATAGAGGAGCAGCTGCAAATTTGGTGTGTGATTTCAAATTTGGGACACAAAATTGGAGAAACTGAAAAAATGCTGACACTAAATGATGAAAACTGAAGCACAGAACCAGCGGGAGTCAGGGGGTGGCTTGTTATAATATAGTTCAGCATAAACACAGCATTACTATCTGACTTGTTGTTTTTCATTTCCATTAGTTTTTGTTTCATCCCAATTAACAATGTTTTGAAGCTATTTTTGAGTGTGTTACCCTGAGGCAGGCCATTTTAATGTTTTTTTTTTTTTCTTGATTAAAGGACTTTCTTATGAATGTGTTGGGCTACAGCTGTCCAGCTACGGAGGGCAATCATCATCCATGTCTGGATGAAACTCTGAATTACCGTTTAAAACTCAGCTGTCATGGAATGGGTGGGGGGGGGGGGGGGTGTTTTTGGCGTGTAGGGGGTTCTTCCTCTAGCACTAGATAAATGTTTAGAAACGCTTTCCCCAGAATCCTTGTTCTCTCACCATGGTGACCAGATGTTTCCAGGCACCAGCAGCTACTCAGCTCTGTTAGAGGAAGGCTAAAACAGCACAGGAAATTATACCTGTACACCCCCTCCTGTCTCATGTTCCCTCCCCCATGTCCTGCTCCCTCCCCCTCCCTCTAACACCCACGCTGCCACACCCTGTAGGTTTATATTTTTAATGCTTTTATTTGATACAGATGGACTGTATCGCTATAGACTCACTTTGACCTTCACAATACAATTGTAAATATTATATAGACTGCTTTTTACTTTTAGGGGAACTAGTGTCTCATTCAGGGGTTCCCCTGGCTGACATAATTTGTCCTCTGCTACTTCTTACAGAATTCTCACCACAAAATGACTTATTTAAACAAAGAGACACCCCTAAAGAGTAACGTGTTGGTAATGAAAAAAAGAAAACTCCACCTCCCTTGACTTTACATAAAAACATTCATGTGGGTCACTGGTATCAGAGTGAATTTCCTGAGGGCCAAAGTGTATTGGTTTCTGGTGTGTCTCAGCACTAAGCACTTAATTTAAGGCATTGATTAGCTTGAGAGTCCTCACACCTCATGTCCAATGCCTAAATTGTTTTCTGATTGAGAGGAAACCACAGACTCCAGCATGCACATCAGCTTTCTGAGACTTATATTTGGGCTGTTTTACACTTTTACCTCATGGCTGATGGTGTGAAAATAACATCAAAGGCAGCTAACCTCTGTCGCCAAGGTTACGTCAGGGTGTAAAAAAGCCGGTGTCTCTGGGCAACAGGCTTTGTCCCTTAGGGGATAACACCTTCCACTTCTCTGCCCAACTGTAGCAGAAAGACCTCACTGCTGAGAGGGACGCCAAAAGCTTTCAGCTGTTTTTTTTTTTTTTTCCCCACATTTATTTAATGGGCTGTGCATTAATTAACTCAAATGAAAAGAGGTTTTAAAAGAAAATTAATTTGATGCCTTTCTCAATTCCTGCCCATGACAGGACAAAAAAAAATAGTAACAGGAAGGATAAAACCATTATGGACACAGACATATGCAGCTTGTCAGTTCGTCTGTGAGGGCAGTGAGAGAGCACTCTTCAGTCATGTCACCTATGTTAGTGGCTGTCCCTAAACGTGTGTTTATCTGATTAATTTGCTGTGTTTTTTTTTTTTTTTTCTTGCGCTGCTTTCCTCTTCACGGCCTGGCCTGTTTTATAATGTATTACAGAGGCAGGAGAGTGTCGGTAGATTTGTAAAGTGGAGCTTTTGTTGTTTCAGGATCAATTTCATTAAACGCTCATAAGGTGATAACATCGCCACTTTAGGTCCGATGCGAAAATGCTTAACAGTGACACCTGCCCCAGTGTTATCGGTAGGAAACAAATTCAGAGGGATAGACTGAAGTCAGACCACCCAGGGTCTCAGTCTTGGAGCGGAGGCGAGCCTGCATGTGAGAGAGACTGCAGGGACACGGCCTGAGTGCGTAGTTCCGGTGGAGGACCCTAGACAGGACATATTTATGGAGCCTCTTATTGAATCTCGCCCGTGACGTGGGGGGATTCTAAAACCGGGCGCTCCCGGGAGGACAGCTTAAATACGTGGGATGAAGAGACGACCTCTCGTTTAATTAAGAAGCCATCGCCCTCAGAGGCTCTCTGCCGTCTGTCACCATGGCTGTGACGCCAGCCTCGATAAGGGGAGCCAAGGGGGACGCTTCCCAGCATTCAAAGGGATGGCGTTCACACTCAGGAGGCTGCCATACAACTACCTCTACTACTACTAATAATAATAATAATAATAACAGAAGAATAAGAAGAAGAAGAAGAAGGACAATAAGAAGAATACACCTTTGTTTTAGAAGTACCTTTAAAAAGAATTTAATGTCTTGCGCTTGTTAACTTGTTCTCTGAAATACAATGCAATTACATATAAATGCCTCTAAGACTAGTTCAATGATTCTCTACAGTTTGAAGTCATTGGTAGATTGTGGATTTGGACTGTATGCTGTATTCAGAAGTTGGTTTTGTTTTTTTTTTCTTTCCTACCAGTATCTACTCAGCAAAGCAGATCGTGAGAGGTGCTCAAAAATCAAACAGGACTGCCTATTAAAAAGCTTTGAGTCAGTTTTCTAACGGCGCCTTGAACGTTAGCTGGAATTGAGTCTGCTTTGGGTTTCACGTCGCAAGCAGACAAGAAGGACTGTCAACTCCCTGTGATAACTGTCCATTCTACTACGCCGTTGAACAAGCAGCAGGGGGAAAGAGAGGCATGATGGCACAATGCCTGAAACATAAAGTGGACAGGAGCGACAGCCGAAGGGCTGTGTTGAACTGTGACAGGGACACAGTGTTTACTCGAGCCATCCGCAGAGACTAAGCCACTGTGCCAGGCGTCCGAGGCACAATAAGTGGACAGATATAGCTGGGCAAGAAACTAACAAGCTTACCAATACCCAGGGAAATGACTGCTCCAAAATATGACACTGTGTCACATCAAAACTCCCACGTGAAAATATGTGTGGTTTACCGACCCACATTCCGCAGTAGCTGCTATAGAGTGTCAGGTAGCCTTTGTAGACTCACTCATTTAAAAAAAAAAGTAATCACACTTGGACCAGGTACAACGGAAATTTGTTCTTACCTTTGAGTTAAAGATTCATGGATGCTTTTTGTTTCTTATGCACATGTATGGAATCTGGTCATGCCTTCACCAGGTGATTGATGGATACAAACAACACCTATATTTTAAATTTCAAAAGAGCTGAATTTGACTGTAGGTCCGCAGAAAAAAAGTACAAAGCACTGGAAATACAATGCATCTGTCATCAAAATCAAAACTTGTGTCTAATTGTGTCTCAAACATATAGACAATTATTGTTTCATTGGATCTCTTAGAGATTTCAGCATCGCTGCAGCATCGTAGGAGATATTCAGCTCCTCACTGCAGTCTGTGACATGTATGTAAAGAGTGAGAGGCTTCAAAGCATTCAAAATGGAGTTAAATACTACCATAAGAATTAATAAAGGTGAGAACTGGCCATTCACGCCTTCAAGGCTCATCATTTACCTACAACCGCGAAATTCTGCACCTTAGCACATTAGATGAATACATATCTTATTATAATGATTAACTAATTTTTCATTTATTCATTCTTTTTTTTTCCTGAATACATGTTGGTATACAACAAGTCAAAACTATGCTGAATAAGACAGGGAACGCAATGCCATAATACTATTCTTTTAATTAAATATTTTTTTTTAAAGAAAAAAAAAAAATAAAAAAATAAAATGGTAGCTCAAGGTGAATGGCGTGCTATGGCCCATTAGTCAAAAAGGATGAGGTCAAAGCATCGAATACATTCCTCTGTGTACTCAAATGAAGTGCGAAGGAAAGTTTTTTTTTTTTTTTTGGGCACTGTTGTTCAGTGTGTGATGTCACCACATCGGGCCGTAAAGACGTTGTGTTCTGAGCCGGGCTCGCATCTGTAAGCCGCCACACAGCGATCCATTAAAGCACACAGCTTGATCACAAAGCGCTGAGACCTGCATCTGCTCCACCATTTTATTATTTTATTATATTTTTATTTCTCCCGCCTTCATAACGAGACCCACCATGACTAATAATCCGGAAAGTGCTACAGAAATATTAGTTTTTCATATCTGCTTGCGGCGGTGTGAAGGGAAGGGGAAAAACAGAGAAAAAGAAGAAAAAAGAAGAAGAGAGGAAGAAAAAGGAGAAGTGAAAGAAAGATTAGGGAGGAAAATCCAAAAGCGCCAAAGCGGGACCACTGGATGATTTATGAAAAGAGCTGGTATCTATGGCTTGTACTCCGCCCGCGTTGTTTCGCTCAGCTTGGGCCGACGGGTTTCAAAGAGAGGGACTACACGTTTCCACTAGGCGAGATAAAAAGAGTGTTTGATCTCAGCACAGACCAAGGTCAACCGCATCTTCTGAGCTAAACGGAACCTGAGAAAGCTGCAGTTTAACACTGTTAAGTGTTCAGGTATTGTTGTTTGTGGGTGCAATTCAAGGTCACTGGCCATTCCAGAATATGTGCTCATCCTCTCACATACATTTGGTACAGAGCACACGCAGCACCAGGAAGGGGTATTAGGGTCCTGTATCTGCCCCTAGGATAGCCATAGCAACCCCCTAGCATCCCCAAGAGATTACTGTGGTTTATTTATAATTGTAACTGTCGCGGAGCGGGTACTGCGTTTTTGCGTGCGCGCGTGTGCGTGTGTCGGGGGTGTTGCAGTAGAAAAAGCAATGGCTACCGGCATATTAATGGATACCCTAAATTTCAGAGCACCATCACTGAACAGTTGAACAACCCCATAGCACCAGCAAAATAAACTCTCACATAACTTTTCATATAACTTTCTGTGCACATCAGTTCCAGGGCTTTTCCATCACCTTTAATTCAGGGACTGTGCGAAGGATATTTCACCGTATAACCACACATCGTACATTGCTTCTGTACACCACGCCAGGTAATAATTGCCATGGATGGATAGAGGGTGGGGCGAAAAGGCAATTCCAAGCAACTCGAAGCAGTCATCATAATTGCTAGTGAGCAATTTAATAAGAGCAAATGTAAGAGGAGGAATGACAGAAAATAAACATGCGGTATTCCAACATATTTTATCACTTGACTTCTCCCGGCTTCGTGGGTGAAAGGGACATTATTTCATTTAATGAGCACTCAGTTAAATGAGATAAAATCATTTTTGGCTGGCTTACACCAGGTCATTTGGGACACTTTGTTTAGGAAAGGCATCAGTCATTCTGTCTACCTTCAAATAACACATTCCCCATCCTGTTAAAAAAGGTAACGCATAATTCATTTTTTAGGACAATTAGTACCTAATGTTTAATTGACATGGAAATTCAGATATAGAGAGAAAGAACAGGCACGGACCCTTTCTCCAGAATGTTAATATTTCATGCAGTCCCTAATAACTTTCAGAAATGGTGAATCATCGTAGCAGAACACATATACAAGCCCAAGGTCCTATTTACATATGCAGCGAAGGGCAAAAAGAAATCAATAAAACGTGAAAGAATGTAAACAAACTCAAATTCAGTCTAATTCATGATCCAACCCGATTTATTACCCTTTCTTTAAATTCAGTTTTCTTGTATTCCTTGTTGTTTCCTGTGTATTGTGAAGTTCTGTACACATATAGATGTAGATACCAATCAAAAAGCCAGAGTGGTTTATTCATGTGAAGCACATTCTTCACCATCCGCAGGGATGGAAATCAAAATATATATTCATAACCAATTTAAAGACAGCTATAAGGTGGAAGAGGGAGAAAAATAAAGGAAATGACATTCGACTAACAACTTTTGTACATGCACTGACATTTAGATGTTATCTTGGCATTTTCTCTGCAGGCTGTAATGATACCTCAGGGTGAAAGCAATGCGGTACCCTGTCACTCTGTCCCTTCAGCTACCCCTCACCTGACAGGCTGTGAAAGCCAGGGCTCCCTGACATCAGGCTAACATGACGGTAATAGCCTCTGTATGCTCTGCGATTGAAGGGGCACCTGGGTTAGAAAGATTCATGAACGGTTAGCAGCAGAAAGGAAATCTCTCTCTCTCTCTCTCTCTCTCTCTCTCTCTCTCTCTCTCTCTCTCTCAGAATTCTAAATAAGATACAAAGCATCATTCATAATTTGGAATAACTTTTGACATGCAGGTTACACATATTGCAAGCCAAGTGAATCTGCATTGTCTTCCAAACCCAGAATGCACCTATTCCTAGAGGACTGCTTTTGTTTACAGCAAACAAATTTCAATTTGTGAACACAATGTGTATCACATTGTGTTATATGATTTGTTAAGCAAGTGTCTCGTTGTTGGGTGACTTATTTAGGTAAACAGTTTTTAAATTATATATGCAAGAGCATATTCACTGGTACAGTTTGCATTGAATATTGCGTCATGCTCAAAGATAAAATGGCACGTCTCCTATGTGGTCAATATTAAGTCACTTATTTGGATGTAGCGCAAATGCACACAAAAATGCAAAGACAGGATATATGTGACCACAGCTGTCATTAATGATGACACATGGGCAAGCTGGGCTGTTTTCCTCACTAAACCTCCAGCCAGATCCACCGGCATCACTCCTCTTACAAAAGGCCTTGTCTGCATCATCTACTGCCCATATTAGCCATAATTATAGGCCACTAAATCTGCCCACAGTTTTCTTTCTTGTACATGACCGAGAGCATGCTGGGATGTTAATTGCTTAATTAACAAGAAGCCACACCCTCTATGGAAGCATGCGGTATACTTTGTATCACCCAATTACTCATGTGCTTATTCCTGTTTGGCCTCATATTTTTTTTTTTTTTTTTTTTTTTCCTGTTGAAGGTCAAATTACTTTAGCTTGCAAAACCCAGAGCTTATTAATGCTATAAATGTTCTCCGGATTTCTTATTTTTTTTAGAAAGCAGAGGGATAGGTGGTTAAATTAAAAGGAAGTTGTGCTAAATAATTTATGATTTTTTTTTTTTTTTTACTACTCTTTGAAATGATCCTGAGGTTGAGGGGAGGGAAAAAAAAAAAAAAAAAAACTTTAAATCTGCTACAGCATAGGATGCTACTGAAATGTGCCATGAAATTGATTCCACAAAAATAGACTCTGCTTTGTCTTCATCAAATGCTGATGCGGAGGAGATACCCACGCCTCAAGCCGGCAGGACGCAGAAAAGCAAACTAAGCAAAGGCATCTCCCAGAAGGAAAAGCTGTGGGATGCAGCGTCGTAAACGTCTTCAGGAAGCATTGAGCACAAGTTAATCAAGCGGCCCTCGAGAAAGCAGCCGGTCCTGACGAGTGCGTGCAGGAGTGAAAACCTCATTACCCCAGTGTGCAAAAAATCATTAGGGCACAAAGTCACAGCACAGGCATGTTCCGGTAACTTACTGAAACAGCGCACCTGGGTATTCTCTCTTTACTGTCAGGCTGACTACAGTAAATCACAGCCAAGCCAAAGTAAACAAGAGAGGTCACTGATCTGTCAGACCTGACTCCAAAGCAAATGCGTCCTAAATGATCTGCAGTCTAATGAGAGGATTGATTGTAATTCAAATGCTTCCTACGATAAATGTATATGAGAGATTTGGTTATTGTTCCATGAAATATATTCCTCTCATTTTATGGAAGCTATCGTCAATATTAAGCCAGTCACAGGGGAGCTTTTCAAAGTAATACATGCTCAGTCACTAAAGTCATGTTCTATTAAATTCCATAATTATCATATCTTATTTTGATTAAAAAAAAAAACATTTTTAATTCATTCACACTTTTTTAGTAAAGGAGTGACATATCCACAGACACATGCATTCAGGTAGATACAGCACAGCACAGGTGAAGACCCAGTAATGTGTTGTGTAAAATAAAAGAGGAGGGTCACACAGGCTGAAGCTACAGGTCATTGAGTCATTGATTATCATTCGCCCAGGCATTACAGTTTACAGCGCAGAAGTGTTCTCTGCTCTCGATCGATAGCACATAGATTTTCCATAAACGGGATGTATGAAATATAAAACTGAATGGGATACTGACCCCTGGCCTCTCTCTAAGTCCTCTGGTCAGGATCCGATGAAGCATGATTCTTGTCCAATCCTGGCACAGATCTGTGTTATAATGGGGGTCGGACAGAAGCTATTTTATTTCCCTGTGATGAATGGCATGCAAGTTCCCCATTATCCTGTCTTGGTGGGTGGTTAACAGTATGTGGAGCATGCAGTTATATCTTGCTCAAGCATTCTCAATTAAGGGCTTTAGAATGCCTATGTTTAACCTTCTTACAAAGCAGCAGGTTATTTGTTAGCTTGTTTTATTTTTGTTGGTGTATACCCAAGGTTAAGATAATGTACCGGATACTAGAACTGAGAGGACAATTTAAACTCTGAGTGGGCTAGAAACACAGGGAATTCAAACACACATACACTTCTTGACTCATCATGGGATTGCTTATTGTGTTGCTTGTGAATCCATACAATTTCTCCATAGTGCCCTCATTCCCATGATTTCAAACCCAAACCCAACTGTAAAGTTTCCTGTGGATGGGAAATGGTCAGAATGACAACCTGATCCCCATGTATGACGTATGAAGAGCTTGTAGGCGAGAGTTGAGCAGGTTTGATCCACTGTACTCTGGGGCAGAGACATGAGTCTCCTACTGAGGTTATCTTGTCATAATTACCACAATATTCATTCAATAGGGGTGACTTCACCCGCAGAGAATGTTCGCAAGCTTAAGTGGCACAACAATGAAAACCATTAAATGGTTTCATTTTAATATTTAATTGTAAGAATTTTAAAAGATAACTGCTTCACCATCTAATATTACGGTAAGCACTGAAATATGCCTATGCATGACTAACATATGATGAACCTTTCAGATTTGCAAAAAAAGGATGACAAGAAACAATGTTACACGGTTAAACTGATTTTAATTTAAATCTCCATTAATTTCAAATGAATGGACAAACTGGCCAAAATAGTCATCTTTTGAGTGAGTAATGTCTCTATGGTGGTTAGTAAGATCAAAAAAAGGAATTTACCATATCAGTTTGGGTGCCGATGCTAATATCTTTCCCACTGTTTAATACGCTAACAAGGCTTTAGCTCCCTAAAGGCTAACAATACCATGTGAGGCTGACAGGAAATGCAATGTGTTCATCAGGGCTAGTCCATTTCCACAGACACAGGCATTGGTAGGTGCAGTACCTGCTCTCATATTCAAATAAAGGCCTATAGATATATGCCTCCTCTGCTCTAAAATAACATCCACAGACAAGGAGGGAGACTCTCTCAGTCACTAAGTCTTTTTATGGGTCTATTGATCCTGTGCATGCAATTATGGGGGAACAGTTTACTTCCTGCCCCATATGCTGAGACCAAAATGGAAAGCCGCAGTTTTAAAATCGAAGACCCATTCTGCATTTCCTTCCTGCAGCCATGGTTTGATACCCATGTACATACAGGCCCATGTACATGTTCTCTGTTTTCTCAGGGCCTGCACATATACCACCAGAAAGGGACTCGTTAGCACATTATTACCTATGCATTCAGTGAGTGGCCATGAGCACTGAATACAAAGGTATTACATTTTCAGCTTGAACAATGCAACTTAATGAAAAGATTAACGCTCTTATATGTACTGATTTGAATAGCTGGATCAATAACAGATCAATAGCAATTTAGCATCAATATGATTTTTTTTTTTTAAAAAGTTGATGCAATAACACGTTTCTTATGCACAACATGCTTTATAGCACTGTAAAAAGGACCGCCCCTTATATTTACATTTTAATCTTACCCCCACTCTAAGTTTGTGCCACATGACAGCAAAATCGATGGCTCTATTTGCATTAAATCAAACCAAAGTTTACCTGAAAGGCATTTCAGCTGACAAATTGCTGATAAAACATTTCTTGCAATGCATGATGGGACTTTTTTTTTTTTTTTTTTTTTTACCTGTGCTGCTTCTGATCAATTCAAAATGACAAAATTATTATATAATTTACAGAATAAATCTGAAAGAGTGGACACTAAAACTTACACCCGAATTTATTTCAGTTCTGAAATTTGATTTTTTTTATTTTTTTTTAAATTGTATAGCAGGGTGTCAGTGTTCTGGAATGGGATAATGGCACATTTTTTTTTTTTTTTTGCACAACCGACCCCCGCCCTCTCCAAATGCTATTAAGCTATAACTCATCTGAGGTAAAAAGGCAACTCCATCTATTACTTTAAATTATTAATCAAACCTTTCTCTAAGATCAAATTCCTCATTATTTATTCATCAAGCATATGAGGGCATTTTAAATATGCCTTTTAAAATAATTACCCCTGGATTTTCCTGAAATGTTTACTTATACATTTTTCTTTGCCAACACAATAGCGATGCTAAGCAACAAAGCAGTGGCCCCCTCAATTATCTACGGTTTGTATTGCATGTTGTCATGGTGACATATTCGCAGATTCACTCTACTTATCAGCACAGAGGACAAACATTGCACAGATATCTATCATTAACAGTGGGGTTCAATGCCGGTCTGACTGGCCATTCACCTCGGCTCAGGTCCCCTGTGCTCTTGAAGCTGATCTTACAGAGTGGACACTTCTGTCTTATACCTGAGTCGTTTCGTTTTTCACTGGTAGGTCCAGTCACTACTTATATAACATGCCATTGTTCCTGTTTGCGTCACAGGGTGCTACACATTCTTTTAGATTTAAATTTTTGAAATGCAGCCCAATTATCACTACTCTGTAAATATTTAAATGGTTATACAGTTCTCTCTGCTTAATAGCTCACTGTTTATTATTGGCATGAAGCTGAGGCTCATGTATTATTATCAAAGTACACATGTAATCATATTCTGCCTCAAGCTATTTTTAATAGTGAGGCCAATCTGAAAATACTCTAATTATACAAGCCGGTACTTTTGCAGTTGTCCATTCCTTATCAATGGAAAGTTCATTACAATGTGCTATTACAATGTGATTTCTATCAAATGAATTTATATATGTATATGTAATCACTGATAGTGTGAGCAGCAGACTGAAGTTTTTCAAGTTAAACATATTGTGCTTACCAATCTTAAACAGGTACAAGATTATCTTCTGTCGATGTTTCAGCCTGTAAATGCTTTTGTGTGAGCTGTGAGGGTTTCTACGCCTTGATCCTGCCAGCCTCGCTGATGGCTTGCATGGGCTTTCAAAGCAGGCATTTGTTGCAATCGAGGCAGGATGGGAACGGATTCTCAAATAGTTCCAAAAGCAATTTAAAGTTTGATTCCTGATAGCCTTCCTCAGCCTAATACCCAAGGTTTTCACCTTGAAGAACAAAAACAGTTAGAACAAAAATCCATTGATTCATTAAAACCCTGAAAGAGGGAGTGAGTTGGGTATGTTTTGCCTTGGAGTTGATCTGATTTCTCATTAGACAATGTTTTTTTAATTGGCCACGCGTTCTACCCTTGTCCTCTGTACTGGGTGGTCGGGCCTCATGAACAGCGTCTGCCGTTACGAAATCGGGCTGAAATGAACGCAGCTATGGCAACGGCGTTGGGAGGAGAGGAGGAGAGACCCTTAAGCGATGCAACAACATTCACATTTAATAAGGCCCGGTTCTCGCTGCGGGATTCTGAGTCACAAAGCCGGATCTCAATCCCCGACGCCGATCTCGCTTTTGAAGATACACTCGCACCCCTGGACCCATCCATATCCGTACTAATCTGAACATTCTGTTCAGTTTGCCCCCGCCCACCTCAGGCCGCTGAGAGTACGGCTCATTACGTGCAGTCGTGGGACAGCGAACGCTCTCGCCTATCGTTTTCCAGCCAGGTTGCCTGCTACCATGTCCTCAGTAATTAATATCACTACTTAATGATCCTTTGGACCTGCTTTCCTTCCATTCCTGACCAGCAATTTTTGCCAGGATGTTGTGTCACCAACTATCCATTCCGATGCGTCCAGCACTGCAGCTGACTGAGCCACAGAAAAACAGGGCTAATTAATGAGAGATGTGCAGCTCTCACTAATGACAACTGGTCACCCATTTGTACCTTTTGAATAGCTTGCTAGGTGACTATTGGGCCATAGGCAGTGGACTGCTGACTTGAACCAGTCCTGCCGCAGGACAAAGCTAATTCAGTGCTACGGTATCCAAGTCCCGGTCATAGTTGGTTAATGGCAAAATGCTGACTCAGGATGATCATGTCAAAACAGGGGGATAGGGTGAGAATAATTGGGGAAAAATCAGGACATCCACTCCCCCCAACCCCACCCAACTGAGAAAAATTCTCCCCTAAAGTTTTGTGGGTCAAAATATTAATCTGATTACTGCAGCCTCTGTCGATTGAAATCCAGGCCATTTATAATGTATAAACACATAAAAAATTGGTGGTCTTATTTCATTAGACCTGTTTCTGGGCTGTGCTCTATCTGCTGATGTAGAGAAACTTTGCCACATTTAAACCACAAACAATTACTGCTGCATTCTGCCTGTGGACTTGATTGCAGAGTTTCACAAGCAGCTATTTGCTTTGTTCCTCAGTTATTTTTAGTTTACAAAACCATTGTTGGAGTGGAAAAAAATGTGCCTCCTTTGAAAATAATTGGAATCAAGAATGGAATGGAAGAATATATTTTTATTTGCTTCTAAAGGGATAGTTTATAAGTATAACTGCATGTATAATTTATTTTTGGGAGCAATGTTTTGCAGTTTACAATTTCACTTTGTACACTCTCTGTGACCAATTTGCAACTGTAATTAAATTCAGGCAAAACTACTGGCTTTTAGCATTCAAACCTCTAACCCTCAGGACACTGTCCAGTGAACTGTACATTCATGCATGCAGTAAAAACATGTCTCAGTAAAACAAACAATGAAAATAAGTGTCCCCCAGCATGGCACGGCAGCATTTCCACTTAACATTGGACCTATGGCATTTCTTCATCCCTGCTAAGCCAAGTTTATTTTGATTATTTCATTATTTATTTTTTAATTGAGATTTTAACCCTGGTTTGTTTCCCCGATTTTCCCAAACCAAACTCAACCGAACTTGTTGACCTCACCACAACACCCCCTCTGCCAGGTTTGGGAGGAGAGGCTGAACACATGACTCCTCCGATTCGCATGACGATAATGTCACTTCTATTCACACAGCAGCTGCATCACTGCTTGCACACTGCCTATGACATCAGAGGATGACGTAGCCTCAGTTTGTGCGGCCATAGGCGATGAGACCAACGAACATAGCCGGATTACCCCCTGTCATCCCTGGTGAGGCTGGCCAGTAGTGCCTTGCCTATAATGCAGATCTCCGGCCATAGCCGGCAATGGCAAGACCCTCGAACTCAATGTTTTCAGGCCCATACATAAGCTTATTTTAAAGTGGTGACCATTGGCATGCCCCGGTAGCTCATCCGGTAGCGGCCCAGGTTCGAATCCAGCCTGGGCCCTTTGCTCTATGTCCTCCCCCCTCTCTCTCCTGCACTTCCTGTCTGCCTCTCTACTGTAACTGTCAAATTAAAAAGTGGAAAAATCCCCCAAAAAAAAATAATCTTTAAAGTGGTGACCATACACATGCAAGTCAACAGCAAGCCCATCAGTCCACTTGATGGAATGAATTGTAGGTGTCCAATGTTCAGTGTGAGATCGCATTTCTGGCCGGAATCTCAGTAAAGTTTGCTGGTTTGTATTTGTATTTCCTTAGCAGCTTTTGAGGGTGAATGGCTTCTTAAGGTCCACAATTTGATAGTCCAAAACTTGCGGTACAATACTAATAAAGTCTGAATATGAGAAACATGATCTATGTGCACATTCAGACTATGCATATCTGTGTACGCAAAAGTTAACTGTGCGAAAGTAATTTCACATACTACTGAAACTAAAAAGGCAGCAATTAGTCGATGTAAAGCATTATGATTTTGATCATTGAGTTTGGATTATTAGGACAGCATCTTTTCAGTCTTCTCCTCCCCAGAAACCCCCCCCCCACCCCCTCTCTGCTCCTGTACCAAATTGTTGGCTCCAATTTGTTTAATAATGTTTAATAATAATGTTTAATAACTAATCCCCAGCTCCCCATACCCTGTCCCATCCCATACTGTCGCCACACCCGGATCAAAGGTTTATTTCACTTCTGACAAATATGTTCAGAGTGATTGTTATGGATAACTGTGAACTGGGTTAATGGAATCGTGCCATCATAGAGATACACTTTATTGCGCTATAATTTCATTAAAAACAAAATCCTCAAGAAGACCTGAGATGCCTTGATACAGTCTTCATTCATATTCAGCGCAAAATGCATTTTTGCTTCTTATTCTTCTTCATCTCCTTCTTTGAATATTAATTGTGGAGTAGTAAAGCTGCTTCTTCTATGGGACCCATACTTTAAATCTTTGGCTGTTTCAGTGCCCAAGCATGCCAGCTTCCTTTGTTTGGGGAACACACACACAGACACACACACACATACACACATACACACACACACACACACACACACACACACACACACACACACACACACACACACACACACACACACACACACACACACACACACACACACACACACACACACACACACACACACACACACACACACACACACACACACACACACACACACACACACACACACACACACACACACACACACACACACACACACACACACACACACACACACACACACACACACACACACACACACACACACACACACAAACAAGAATAACATCAGCGCAGAAACCTTGCACTGTTGTGGGCACACCTTCCTATTAACGCCTACAGTACCCAGTCATTCTGCACCTGAACAGAAAGAGAATGGTGGATCTACTGAGCCTGAACTGCACTATTGAATAACACAATAAGAAGAGGCAATGAAGCAGGCAGCACTTGGAAACAGCAGTAATTCATTAAAAGTGCAATTAGGCTATCCAGAAAACAAAGGGACAAAGAAGGATAAGAGCAGTAAAAGCTGGGGGTGCAAGATAAACTCTCATCTTCACAACACAACAGTAATTCCCCCTCAATTCTCTCTCTCTCTCGCGCTCTCTCTCTCTCTCTCTCTCTCTCCTTATTTTATTTTTAAATCCTGGGCAGAAATAAATTAAAGCAGTGCTGAAACTTTAATATGAATCCGGATATCCTCCTTTTAACGAGCCTGGTGGTGTTGGCCTACCCTCTAATGAGAATAGATTTGACTGCAGGTATTGCACAATATTTCATATCTGATATCACCCGTTTTATGGGTATTGCAGCAAGTGGGATACAATGCAGTTTTGTCTGAGATTATAGCAACGCATCACCCATAACATATAACTGCATGTGCAATTAGTGCAGGCCTTTTTTTTTAGTACTTGGGAACCCCAGAGGATAACATAACTGAATCAGGGAAAACAGGATCATGGGGGATTATGATGAACACATAAAAAGTATAAAAAAAAACATCCTCAGGACATTAAAAGGCAGGGAGATTTAAGCGCAATGTGATTGTTTTGTACTGCAACTGCAGAAAGTAATTCCAGTATTCAAAAGTATTGATTTTCATTAAGTAAATTTATTTTAATCATACCCAATTAGCATGCCAACACTGGGGTTGAACGGTACAGAGAGGAGAAATCAGCCACACCTGAGGCTTAGGAGAACAGTCAAGCGAGATCAAGCACACCTGAGGTTGAGCAGAACAGACAAGAGAGATTAAGCACGCCTGAGGTTGAGTAGAACAGACGAGAGATATCAAGCACACCTGAGGTTGAGTAGAACAGTCAAGTGAGATCAAACACACCTGAGGTTTAAGAGAACAGAGAGGAGATATCTGCCAAAGCTTAGGTTGAGGTTTTATTGGCCCTGGCCTGACATGAAGTCAGAAAGATGAAGGATTCCTGCCTCTCAGAGCGGTTTCAGTGCTGTCCCAGGCCCAGTCATGAGCGCGTAAGTGATCTCAAATCTCATTATTTTTAGTTAGTAATGTTAACAGATACAGATGGGTTACTAATAACAGAAAAAACACAGCTGTATTTGGTCAGTTTGATGCTGAGTAACTGTTAGATAAGTAGATTACCCTGCAGTTTCTCCAGGTCCACTGGTTGGCTGGGAACTCCTAGAATGGATAGGGTCTGTTTTTAACAGAGGTAGTCTGCATATCAACAACGCCACAACTAATTGATTATCAGATGTGATATCTGAGGGCAGATATTGATTGGATACAGACTTATATGTAGAGAGTTGAGCCTCTCTTGCTCGGAGAGGCAGTGCAGAGAAAGGTAAAAAGTTGTTGTTGTTGTTGTTCTTGGTGAAAGTTTATTTTGTTTACTGCTGTTTTGGAAGAGGCGGCTGCACTGTGCAAGTCAGACTCTGGGATTGTACGGTTCTGTATAATGTTTTACACACTGTTTAAATAGTCATTAAAATTTGCTGTTGGTATCAATTCATTTTTTCTCAAGTTATCTCATTTCCAAGCAGTTTGAAAGGGAAATAAATGGATATTGATTTGCGGAAAAAAACATATGCTTGTCTGCTTGTCTATTTGGCATATGCTTTTTGGAACACACACAGCGCCATAGAGAGGGAGGGAGGGAGGGAGGGAAGGTGAGTGTGTGTGAAAGAGCGAGAGAGAGAGAGAGAGAGAGAGAGCAAGAAAATGTATCTATGCACTTGCTTGTGTGCTTACTTAATTTTCTGTTTGTCTGTTTATTATCCGTTTACTTATCTGGCAGAGGTTCAAAACTATCATGGCAAGATACATTAAGGATACTTTACAGGGAAAAAATGAAACAAAATAGAAAAAACGCAGTCATTGAAAGTTAAAACGGTTAGCTTCCAGTGACTGTGTGTCTTGACATCCTTTTGATTTGCACATGCATTTTAATTTCTTTTAATTTTAACTTCTCAGCACCCAATAATGTGTTTGTTTGTGGTTTGTTATCAGATACACAATTTATTTAAAACTGATTCCTGTATTATTTTTATAATTATATTAAAAAAGAAATTACCCATTCTATTGATGTGGTTTTCAGAGGACAGCCACTCTTTTCACTGTCAAAAAAAACTGAAATTTGCTTAACAAATATTTCAGAAAAACAGATAATTTAACTCATTAACAAAAAGTTGTAGAATTAAAGCACAAGTGTGGGAGTACTGCTAATGAGCTGCACTTGCATAAAAGCTAGCACTTCTCCACTCAGTCAATCAAGATCATTTAGAAACTGTCATTATTATTTAAATGGGGATGTTGGGAGTGTACTGTATCTGAAAAGGATCAGCAATTCACCAAATGGATCAGCGCACAAATATCAAATTAATTCCAATACGCTTTTCAGGTCGATATTCTAGAAAATCAAAAAAGATGATTATGTTTTTTTCAGTTTTTATTATAATGTAAGTAGGCTATATTAATCATTTCAGGGCTTTAACCTTTGAACAAAGCATTCATCCAGCAAATTATTTCATACAGGCCTAGTCATGGACCTCAACATACAGAAACCTCATTTTCTTTCCAAAAAACAAATGCCAACTATAGAAAATTGAACATTTTTTATTTTTATTCCTGCATTTTTCTTATGCACAGTTTGTCTTCATCTCTGATATGACTGATGCCGAGCTCCATTGTCTCAACAGAATCTCAGTTTAGCGGGCAGGAACTCCCAACTCAAAATTTTTCATTTGCTTGAGTCTGCCAGAATTTTAGAGATGGTATAGGGTAGCCCTGCAGTCCTTTTTTCCCCTACCAGTCTATCAATACATCTGTTTAATATGGGTAAATGTGTTTATGTTAGGGATGGTGAATGTTCTTATTGTCTTTGTTCATTGTATTTATGCTTTAGCAGCACAAGATTATCTTGCCTTGCCGATAAAGCACATTTGTGTTTGAATTTAAATTTGAATTTGAGTCCCCCCCTTTTCGCTATGGGACATGGCTTAGGTCTCCACTGGCGTAACTTGTTACATCATGGTTCCTTAATGGACTGCTCTGAGTCTTTATTAAATTCTTGTGTAAGAGAAAGAGGGAGGAAGAGTGAGAAAAAGAATGAATGGGGGGGGGACAAAAACATCTCGTTCTTAAGAACATGATCTGGTGCCCGCAGCATCATCCTAGCTTTAAAGAAAGACGGCTGGAATTTGCATTTAGATTACTATTTTAATGGAAAACTGGGAAAGATCCCGCTTAGCAGCTATGTGGCTAATATGGATGTGTGTGACAACAAAGCATACAACTAAAACACTCGAAGAGAGAGCACATGATAATTAATTTTAAAGGTGATCATGAAAAAGTCAGATTGTATTTGGGAACAAAATAATGAAATAAATACATCTTCAAGGAAGCACTTTGTCTGCATTTGTCTGGTTAATGATTGGGGGAAAAAAAGACAAAGCAAGGAAGCTGAAGACTGACAAGCTGAAGAGATGATGCACTGTTCTAATCTACCTACACGGCACACTCTGTCTACATTGTGCTCTGGTTATGTGCCTGCTCTTGTTTGCATGACCTTAATTCATACAAGGGAAATAAATAAAGAAGTAAAATGAAAGAATGTATTCAACTGCCGGCAAAGGCCTTTGCTGCGGGAAATCAGCATAAAATTATTGAAGATGTTTTTTTTTTTTTCATATTCATGAGTGCTGAGCAGTTTTTCGATAGACTGTGGGCTCATAATTTGTTTTCTATGTACTCTATTCAGTGCTCTCCTCAGCCTGAGATCCACTGAAACAGAAGGAGTAAATAAAGCATGGGAAATCTGCCTGGGAGACTCAGAGAGGGAAATGACAGAAAATTAAATGAAGAGGAATTCATCCGTCAAACAACTGTTAAAAAGCAATCTTTTGCCTGAGTTTACAAAGAAAGAAAGGAAGAAAAAAAAAGTATGAGCAACAGTCTTGGAACCAAATTCAATTAAGTGGCCCAGACAAGAGCACCTGGGTCCACTTTCTGGCAGGAAAAAAAAAAAAAGAAAATAAATGTCATATTTTAAAGATTTAGTCACATTTTTCTCCTTTTCTTATTAAGTATGTGAGGGATGCACCATGATTTTTTTTCTTTGAGTTTTATGGATTAGCAGGGTCTTATCAGTCGTGGGGAAAAACATTGTTCAATCATGTGATCAAAATCAATGTCGTGTGAGAAGACCTCCAATGCACCATGCCACATGGAAGCAGCGATCACTGCAGTGTCAGGGAGATTACAAATGGAATGATGAGGCTTTCTGATCTCCAGAACTGGAGAACCTATCATGTTACATCAAAGAGTCATTGTTGTGTGAGTCACCAATCAGTGAGTTTTTCTGTGGATAGAAAAGTATTCTAATTGGTTAATACACATGGTGATTGACAGGACTATACACCCAAGGGGCGTGGCCTTGCTCCCCTTGTCATAGGACCTTCCCTCTCTCCATGGATACTAATGTGCTTATCCAGGATGATGACTGACAAATGTTTGAACATGAAACTGATACCTAAAAAAATCTATACCTAAAGTCTTAAATATCTAAAGCGTGATGTCACCTACGTCACCCTCCATCAGCTTAAGTTAAGGCAAAAGACATATTTTAAAAACTGTGTTTCTCCACATGAGGAGCAATTACCATTGGATTAATTAGTGTTTGTTGTTAATGTATTTACTTATTTGCTTGCTCTTGTAATTGTTAAAGGCTGTAGAAAACTCAGTAACAAAATATGACATTTCTAGGATCATATGACACCCTGAAAAAGGAAAAGCTTGCAGACCTATTGCATCAAATATCTATCTATTTCATTCGTGAGAGGTGTCATGACTGACTGGTGGTTCTCCTAACACTCTCTGTGGTGTCTCCACAAAGTTACTGATCTCAACACAGAGAGAAGGGGGTGTGCATTAAGGGACTCAGAATAGAAAGGGGGAGATGGCTGGACATTTATATCCAACTGAAATGTAATGGACTAGAATTGAGCTTTGGCATGTCTCTCTCTCTCTCTCTCTCTCTCTCTCTCTCTCTCTCTCTTATGTAATTCAGAGCCATCTGTTATGAGAGTAAATCAGAACCCGCACCGACTCGTTCATCCACGCTTTATGTGTTAACATTTTGCAATGGCTAATTAGCTGAAAATGAGATATATTTGCGGAACACTCAACTCTGATACAGTCAGCCATCGTGGCCCCGGATATAAATCCGTCATGTGTTGCTGATTATCTTATTAGGTCACGGTAATTAGAAGGAGTCGACATGAATTATGGGGCACCCGCCTGTTCGCTCATGTGGAGAAGGAACGCTACGGCAGTCGGTGAGGTGGGAAACCACACAGGATTGACAAGGCGCAGTTTCGAACAAACAAAAATGATTGATAACTTTGTGATGGGAATACTTCAACTTGGACATTGATCTTACATATACGACCAACAAAATATACAGTAGGGTCCAATTGAATGGGAAAGTGGTCTCAGACTTTTGGACCCTACACACCCTGCATGTGTATTTTGTGTGAGAGAACTTTCCACATGAGGGAAATCTACTGAACTTTTTATCACTATGCCAGTTCATGACTTTCCTGCGAGAGCTAATTTTTTGGAAACCATACCTTTTGTAAACAGTTTAGCAAATTATCTTGACTATGTGAGACTTGGAGATGTCCTATGAAATCAAAAAAGCCCAAAGGCCAAACTTGGAGCAAAGGGAGGAAAGTAACTGCAAAATAATAATAATAATAATAATAATAATAATAATAATAATATATTTTATACTTGGTTGCTAATTATAGAAATTGCATATAGGAGGCAAGCTTGAGTGATGAAGTTGTTAAATTATTTAATCCAGAACAAATGGTTAGAAAAATGTCTTTTCAAAACAACGACTAAAATTATACCACGCTGCTTTGTATTTGTGTCTATTTATGTGTGTGGAGGGTATTAAATAGAACAAAGATATCTGATTTAGCAGAGAAAATTTGTATTAAATAAACCATAGCAAATTAAAATAATTATTGTTTGCATGGTGAAGGTTCTTCCTGGAAAGCACATGGGAACGAGCACTTTCGCTTTGCCTAATGAAGCAATTCATTTCACAGGAAGAGAATGTCGCAATGGAGAGAATGAGATATGCTGCCGATTTATTAAAGGGAGGGGGGGTAATTCCATTTGTGCTAATAAATGGTGTCTAACCAGAGACGTTTCTGGAAAATATGCATGGATTTTAAATCAAGTTATCTGTGAATAATGCAGGAGGGCTGAGGAACGGCACCTCCAGCTGTGTGTGGGGACAAAATAACATAAAATAAAAATATTAGATCTCCCTCAAGGAATGGCCAACAGGTTTTATGCTACTTAGTAATGCAACTGAGCAGGAGTAGAATCTTGCCGCCACACAAGTGAAGGAGAGTTCAGGCCTAAAATATGCCATGGGAAATTAACGTTACAAAGAGGATTGTGATAAGGCCATATTTTTGACTGGGCAAATGCCATTTGTAAACCTCCAGTAACATCAGTTCTGTTTTATTTATTTATTTATTTTTATGTATCAGCAATGACATTCAGTGTGTTGTGCAATAACTCACTTACTATGTTGGCAGAGTGTAATCCACTGACTCCTTTAAAGGAGATTAAACTTAATTTAACATAAAACAATGTGATCCACTGACCAGTGAGGCCGAGACTTGGGCAATGGGACTAATGGTGGGTGGAGCTACATTTAGTTGTAAGTCTTTTTTTAGCCAATCAAAAGTTTTGTTCTTCCAGTGATTGCTTCTGATCTTTTAGTCAATGATTGCTTGGGCCATGGGTTTTATTCAAAACCATTGTTTTCCTGTCTGAGAAGTGCCAGTCAAGACTACTTTCCAATCTGTAGTGTGATCTATTATTCAATTAATCTCGCCACTCATGTCATTTAACATGATTTGAAAGACACTGTGCCATGGATAGCTGTCTGTAGTCATGAAGTGTCATGAATACTTGAGTGTTTTGGAGTGTAAGAGCTTCATAAATATAGATTTTATTTCTTAATAAGACACATAAAATTTTGTTCAATGATATAGCTATTTGTGCCAGGTTTGAATGGTCTGGCAATAGTCAGTGCAGTTTCCTTATAAAAATACATTATTCTGCATCTATGGCCTGGATTCTAATATAGTTATAGATGATAGAATATGCTTTCAGTGAGGAGGAACCATCAAATGGGTTTAATATTAAAATCCTTGTTAACTGCAAGGGTGAACATTTTATGCTCTCCTTCAGCAGTTTGAAAGCTTCCTCCTGTATCCTAAACGATACATTGATGCCAAAATGAATATCATTGGCTGATGTCATGGCTACAAAAGCACATAATGTGCAAAGTATGTAAAAAATGTCAAACTGGATGTAGTGCGTTTTTTCTTCATCCTGTTGCAGTACATTTTTCATGAAGTTAAAATCTGATGTCTGATTCTCCTGGGCCCAGGTCCACTGAATTTGTCTGAGAAAAAAAAAAAAAAAGAAAGAAAAATAGTTTGATATTTTTTTTTCATCATCGATCATTTGTGGGCAGAAAGCTCTGTGCTGAAAACCGTCAGAGGCAGACACTGACCTCCACCAGCCTCAGACAGGAGGACATTACAAAACTTTACGAACGCTATTCAAAGAATTGTATGGGCTTCTCTGAAGTTTCCAGGAATGGGATCATGAAACGTGTCTCTCTTCCAATGCTGGGACTGCCACCGGCCAAGAATCTTCGTCAGAGTGTGATAGAATAGAGAGAGCGATGTCTTACTCAGATCATCAGTGCCTGTTTTAATCTGTCCGTTGGATTTCTGTTAATCACTCTCTTTCATTAAAGTCTACATCTCTTGCATCATAGACCTCCTCTCTCCACTCTTCCCGGGCCTGCCTCACAAGGGGATATGGGCCCTGTCTGTTCCTCCCTTCTTTTGCCGCTGGCCATTTTGTCTGCATGGTACATCCTTGCGATGTCTATCCAGGGTTGAAAGAAAGTTCACTCTCATTGAAAGATGGCAGTTTTTCAGTGATGAGGGGCAGCCAGAGTTTGTGTTCGTCTCATATATATATATATAATATATAATATATATATATAATTTGCAATGGAAAGAATGGAAAGGCACAAGTGACCTTCAAAGTGATGCTTTGAAATACTTATATATATATGACTTTGGACCTAAGCTGCACTTATGTATCTGTGCAGAGGGAGAGAAGGGGGGGGGGGGGTGTTGGGTTAGGAGTAGTTGTTTGTGACTGGAACATAGGCATATAGCCATAAAGATGGACACTAATATAATAAATCAAAATTATGCAGGATAAGAAGAATGTGACCGTGATCTTTTTGTATCACTTTGCATCTCAACTGCAAAGACACATTTAAGCGTCTCACATTCTTCACTTTTCCTCCTGAGACTTATATAATTTAAATCACAATTTCGACACAGTATGATCCTAATAGAGAATCACCAGCAGTGTCTTCAGAATAACTCGGTAGAGCTACTGTGCAAAATTTCAAGCCTTCCTCAAGCTGAGAGGAAAACACCATCTCAAGTAAAGTGAAAGTATCATTTAACTAGCACTTTGAGGGCTGAAGATGCAGTCTGCATTGCTGCTATCTCAGAGAAAAGGCAAACACCACCAAACTGAACCAGATGGAATAACTGGAAAACAAAACTGCATATATATACATATTAAAAAAGACATATAATATAAATGAACCATGTTATTTAGCGGTAAGTGTGGAAAGGAGCTGAGATGGCTGGTACAGGCACATGATGTCACAGCAGGATTACTGCAATGGATCCACGCGGATGCTAAGGCTGGTTGCCTCCGGCGACGGCCACTCGCCGGCTCTCTTGAGGACCGCCTCTGGGCCTATCTCTCTGGCTGCTCTTCCCACAGTCCCCCTCTCAGTGCTCTCTGAAGAAGCCCTCACACTACACATGGGCCGTGTGGAGCTTTGTGTTGCTTGATGTTACGTGACATCGGGCGGGATTCATTCGAACATGCTCAGTCTTTTTATACAGCATATGCAATTCAGGCAAAGTGGGCTTTAGCCTCTTTACACGCACACTCTCCTCTGTTCTAAAATTAAAAGGACACATTCTGAAGGACAGTTTTTTTGTGTCTTCAATAAAATAAAACATACTGAAGGAGAATGAGGTTGTGGCTTTACAGGCTGTTTTGATTGTATGAGACCAAGCATGTTAGACTGAATGTAGCCCAGTTTTTGCCCTTCTTTTATTGGCTTTATTATGAGCCTTTTATTAGAACCATCAGTTTGCTTTCACCTTTCTGCTGTAGGGAGGCACCACAGTATACATATCTGTATGTATTTTTGGTCATATTTTAGGTAATGGGAGACATGCAATAATATTTACACCAACAGGCAAGCAGTCATATCTGATACAGATTTATACCACTGGGAGAAAAATTGAATTGACTTGCACTTTCATTACTGTAGCATCCGATTTAAAGATATGTTTTTTTTTTTTTTTTTCTGAATGCAGCAGTCTGAGTTCAACAGGTTGTTGTTTTGTTCACTGTTTTCCTTGTTGCTTGTTCAAGAGATGGCATAATGAGTAAAGAGCTTTTCTGGATATCGCAGCCCCTCTGCCCTGCTTAGTTGTGAACCTCTGCCCTGCTTAGTTGCGAACACGCTGTCTGAAATGAGCCGAAGCTCAGAGCGTTGCCAGTCCGTGAAGCTTTGTGCTCTGCAGAGAATCCCTGAGACAAAGGTCAAGTATAAGAGCTGTGATGCTCCTCACTGAATTACCCTACTCCATCAGCTTCGTCTCCTCTTACAGTCAATTAACATACAGGTACTGAATGAAATGAAGCCTTATTTTCCTGCCGAGAGGATAGCAGGAAAAAAAAAATAATGGGTAACAATGGAACAAAGTTCACCACAGCACTCAAGTAGTATGCCAATGGGTTCATGGGTTTGATAGGTTCACACTGATATACTGCTGCTTTGCCTGTCTGAATGTAATCAAGGCATTCACAGGGTATTCTTGAATTATGTTGAATTTTTTTTCCAACTCCCATCATCTCCACATGTGGTGTTTAATTGTGTTGTACTTCTCCAGCAGAATTTCAGGTATGGAGAGTCTCAATAAGAAAAGAGTGTGAAGTATGAACTTGTAATGAGAGGATGAGAGACTTACAATGGAGGGAGCTACACTGAAGTATCTGTAACTCAAATATTTGGACCAATGACCACGTTGTCTGTGTTGAGAGATGCATTTTTTGAGTGTAGCTCCATCCTACTGGGATCTCAGAAACTTCATTCCAACGATCACTCGTCCGCAAAACTGGTTAACTTCATGATGGAGCTCACCCAAGGATAAGTAATATTATTAAATGATAATGTCCACGTATGGCATAATGTCACCAAGCAAGAACACCTAATGCCACAGCTTGTATGGACCATTTGAAGACATGGCATTGGTTTGTTTCACATTATTTATCCTTTATTTAAGCTCCATGAAAATGATAATCAAAATATTGTCAAGCCAAAATGATTCTTACATTTTTATTTCTGCCTGTATAGCTGTGAAGTGAATATACAGCCCATTATAGTGTTGTCCTCCTTCACACTGACTGTCTCACTCACCCATTATTTCACTTGGCTGTTCACTTATAATAATTAGGGTTCCATCTAATCATTATAACCACTCCATATCGTATAACCTCACTGAGAAAAGAGTATAGTGAGAGCATGTTTTGTTTTCTCAATTAGCCAATAGATACGAAGCAGAGGATATTTTTGGCTTCACTTGTGTATGACTGCACCAAATCATTTCTTAAGATATACAATATAGGCCATGATGTCTAAAACATGCTGAACCACAAACATCATTCAGAACATTTCAGAGATTGAGAGCTTGAGAAATGAGAGAGAGAGAGAGAGAGAGAGAGAGAGAGAGAGAGAGAGAGAGTGTGTATTACTGGTGTGCTGAACACGTTCGCTGATGTCATGTGGTTTTTTCGTTGTCCACTCCTGGCTGTTTTTTGATTACATCTCCCACCTCCCCATTTAATTAAGCAGAAGAACTGTGACACGTGCATAATGACATGCAAAAGCAGGCGCTCGCTGCTAAACTGTGCTGTTGAATTGCTTATTGAATGGAGAGGGGCTGTTGCGTTTTGTGATTAAACAGAAAAAAAAAATAACAATAAAGCACTGCCTGTAGCTCTTAGCTTGCTATCAGCATTTAATTAGTCCTGATAAAGCTCAGTTTTGCTGGTGATAAAAAAATGGTATCTGTGATCTCTCCTGGAACTTATAAATTTCAATGCTCGTGGCTTGATTGGCTACTGTATTTAGCAAACTCGATACATTTTAAGGAATTGTAAGATATTGATAGTCATTATAGATGCATTATAAATACTTGTGAATGACATGTTTGTGTTGCAGTTCTATGTATGATTACCAGATTTTATGGAGGATCACGGAACATACAGAAATGATTATGAACATTTAATATGGAACATGCTCAAGAAACTTTCCAGATGTAAACATTTCTGCAAAATCCAATTAAAAAAGAAAACTCTTTAGTGTATACTGTATGATAGCATCATGAACATCTCAGGAGGTCATTTAAGTAACAAACGTATGCACTATATGATCTATCAATGTCTTTGGCTATCAGCTTCTTCTGTCATAATGATAGATAACAGAATTACTTTTATTATATAAAAAAAAACGCATCTAATACTTTGAAAGACACTTATCTATAGTGACTTAAAAAATTGATTATGATTTAGGCAGCAGACCAAAAAATGCTGGATAAATGACATGACGAAGGTAGAAGGAGGAATCATGCACATAAAAAATGGAAAAAAAATGAGAAAATTTTGAAAAATTAGAAAAAAAGAACAATGAAGAATTTATGGGGGAAAAAAAAAACCGAAGAGTTTATTGTTCTTGTACAGATCACACAGTTCGGGAGAAAGCACTGTGCACCGTGCACCGTGACAAGCGAAAACTCTTTGGGAGGAAGCAACCCTGGAGGTTCCTTTTCCACACCTTGGTTCCACCTCTTGAGCTGTCAATGTGGTGGGGGGGGGGGGGGGGGGGGTCATCGCGTGCCATCCTGCACTCTCTCCTGGTGCCCGTATCAGCAGGTTTAACTTCCCATCATTTATGCATTAACTACCACTGATTATTTATTTAGCCCCAGAAGGGCTTGTTGCATTTCACTCTTCATTACTCTCCTGCGTTCTGGGCTTCCTGTCTCTGCTTGTAGTCTCTGGGCACCCCTTTCGCTCCCTCTCCAGCTCCTACATACTCATTTTCCCAGTTTCCTCAATGTCTCCTCTCTTCCTGCCCGGACTCATAGTACATCATTACTGAGATCAGATATAATTCTGTGTGATATATTTAATTTAATTTAATGTATCTGTTGTTCTTGCTTTTTATTCTAATATTTATACTCATTTACATTATTTTTTAAGAAAGCTGGACAGTCCCTTAGTGGAAAAAAAATAACTTGAAAGTGGAATTATATTTATCATCAAGATCAGAAAACTTTGCAGTTTATTGAAAAAAAAATGTTGGTTTTAAAATATTGTTATTGCTATAAAGCATATTCATCATTCCGCATATTCACAGGACCTTGCAGTGAATCTGTATTCCGTAAGTGAAGTCATTTAGGATGGAGGTTACATCCGTGATTCTTAATGGAGCTCATTGCGCAGCCCAAGGCAGGCTGTCGAATGGGCCCGGCTCTGAAACGTCTGTTTCCATTAGTACTTGAATCAAGCTATAGAGGCACCCCTCAAATCAGCTGTGAAATAACATTTATGCGCTCAGATAGTACTGAGCTGCTGAGGTGGACATATTTCCCTGTACATACTGAGGGCTGTGCAATTTTTATTTTTTTTTAAAACTGTCTGTCTTCTTTTTTTTTGCTTTATTTGTTGTTGTTGGCTTGTTTCTTCTTGGTCCAAGTGGCTTAATGCAAAGTTAAGCATCTTAATGGAACGCAGACCGCAGATTGAAAGTTGAGGCCTAGCTCAGCGATTGCTGTGTTTTCAATTCCAGGTAAAATGTTACCATGGGCTGCTGGGTGACTCATCCAGTAAAGACACTTTTCTGGTGCTGAGAGGGGTCCCCATGGACTGTTATCCATTTACCAATATATCAGATATTTTACATCTTAGAAATATAACTATATTGAAATTCATCCAGTGACTTGCACGTGCTACATTTTGTTCATTATCCACTTATAAAGCTATATATTTACTGAAACAATTCAACTTAAGTATCTTGCTCAGGGGTGCAATGGTAGTGCCCTACCCTGTAATCAAACCTTCACTGGAACATCTTTATCTTATCGCACACTAGCGACCCCCTCTGGTCAATCACTGTCTGTACAAGCCACACAATAATGTGTCATCCATTAACTTTGTTTTTGTTGTGAGGTGAGGAGTGAACCTGGTACAACTACAGAGCAAAATGAGGCACAACGTTTGCAGAAGAGCAGGTGCTTGTCAGCACAAGGTCACACCAATGCGAGAAACACAAATTGAGAATTTGAGATTGAGAGAAAACAGGAGTACGTAACAAAAAATCTGTAATTATTAAACATAGGTATAAAACATTATTCCCTTGTGGCTCAGCCAGGAGAGTCACAAAGGAAAGCTTGATCACTGAGAGTGGGGTAGGGAGGGGATGGGCAACAAGGCCAAGCATGATCAGAGTCAGCCCACATTCCAAGTGAAAGGCAGCTTTAAAATATACTGCCATTTTTCCCCCTCTGTCTCCACTGGGTCTCTTGAAGATGCCACTCTCTCTCTCTCTCTCTCTCTCTTTCTCTCTCTCTCTCTCTCTCTCCAGATCAGCGATTCAGGACCACAGAGATTGTATGGAGAAAAACGTTATAAAATGATTATGACAAAGATCTTTGATACAATACGTTTTCCAACTTTCCCCTTCTGCAACGTGCTGTACAATAGCAAAGATGTCATATTTGGTTTTCGGAATAGTGCAGGGGATAGTGATGTACTAAAAATATGGAATAATGATATGGAATATGGAATATGGAATTTGGAGAGGAACAAAAGCAGAGCTGGATCTGTGATATGCAGGACCCAGTGCGGCTAAAAGAATAGTATCCCTGAGAAAAAATGCAGTATCAGAGATAATCGAATCGCCATGACAGCTGATGTCTCTGCAAACGATGCCATGGCATCCAGCTGCAGGTTCAGCCTTACTCATGGTTTTCACACTGACAGGGGCGGGAAACAACATAATTCATGATCATAAATACGACACATAAAATAGCAGGGTAACAGTCGCGTTTTGATAGCCACAGGCTGCTGCTGGCTTATTATACTGTCTGTGTAATGAGTTAGCTGCTGTAAACAAGGTCTTTGATCTATTGATGCTTGCTTATTATATTATATAACAACGGTATGCCTGGAACCTGAGTAAAATAATCGTATTGGGTGAACTTTATGTCTATTGGCTACTGGGTGGCTCATCTTGTTTTCAGCACTGCCCCAGTGTGTGTGGAAGGGCTCCACGGTCAGGTTTAAAATACAGAATATACCAGTGGATGCCGTTGGCCTGCAGCCTTGAGGGGAGACTCATAATTAGCCTCACCATAGCAGTGAGAGAGGTATTCTATTGGTGGGAATGTCTGCGTCTCATCACTCTTCAGTGACCCCTGGTGGTCAAATGCATGCCAGCAGCCTGCTTGCGCAAACGTTCTAATGCAGTGTCATTGGCTTACTCTTTTCTGACCAAACTCAATTTTGTGTAAAGCAGTGGTGGATGAAGTGGAAGCTGACTTTTTTTTTTTTTTTTCCAAAAGCAGCAGAGTTTGTGGCAACAAGAGCAGCTTGTGAATATAATTGGCCATTCCAAAGTTAGAGAAAATGGAGACCAAAAAAAAAAAAAAAACACAATAAAATAGTCTTTGCATAGCAACCTTAAGCGAACCAAACTTAGGCTATGTGTTACAATGTGAAAATGGGCCTTTTGTTCCAGGAATGATTGCAAATCCTGAATTGCAATTAGCATAGCATTGTTCTTAATCAGGCACTTCTAATGTCTTTTGGGGGATAACATAGCCTCTTAAGGCCGCAGCATGTCAGAAATGTGCGGAATGAATGTCCCATATTCGCATCTCAGGACTTTTCATCTATCTATCTATCTATCTATCTATCTATCTATCTATCTATCTATCTATCTATCTATCTATCTATCTATCTATCTATCTATCTTCTAATGTTAGTTTATAATTTGAATGTATGTATGCATGTGCGTGCATGCATGTGTTTGCGTGTGTGAGTGTGTGCATGTGTGTGTGTTTGTGTGTGTGTGTTTGCGTGTGTGCATGTGTGCTTGTGTGCGTGTGTGTCTAGAAATTTGGTTAAAGGGTTAAAGGGGACATGTCTTGTCAGATAGAATGGCACAAGGTCACTGAAACCAAAATATGTAGGTTTGTTTTAAAACTGGCTGCCAGCACACAGCAGTATATTCCAATGACACTGTGAAACACATTCAGAGCTTGAATGAGCTGAGCTTCACAAAATAATTGAGTATCTGTTAAAATAAAAATCACTGCCTTCTTCTGTATGAATTCCATTTTATTTTAGTTTATTATCTATAAAGAAGAGCTGTGGGTGATGATTTTTTTTTTTTTTTTTAGTATTTGACAAATTATTTTGTGATTCATTTTTTAAAGTCATTTGATCGCATTAACGAATAATGAAACAATATCCTTAATTTACATAATCTGAAATGTTATTTTCAAGACATATCGCCTTCATGAGTGATGAATTCCTTTATTTAACACCCTACACATCCTTAAATCCTATTTGGACTTCCTCACCTCCCCTAAGTCTTCGAATGTCGTCACGTCCACACAAGAGCACACCTGCACTGCTGCTGTGACGAAAATACGAACGGCCCACGTTCCCCTCATGAACGCAAGCAGAAATAGGGGGATCATCTGTAATATTTTAATACCCCATCCCTGAGTTAAAGCCCTGTACCGGCTCGCCATGTTTATGGCCATCTGACAACTCATAACTTTCCGTGGGCGTATGTGGCCTTTTTTTTAATCTCTGCGTCGGCCTGCTCAGCGCTCCATATGCTCATTTGATTATGGGATGTGATGTGCGAGAATATTGTCAGGCCGCTCCGTCATGTTATCTGAGGCAGACACGGGGGTCAAAGCTCCGCGCCCGGGGGCTGACACATGCTAATGAACTCATCTCATTAAGTATGCACGGCGGCCCGGGAGGAGCTGTACAGTGCGCCGCTGTGATTTTCAGGAATTACCGAAACAGTCATTTCCCATTATGTTTATGCGAAATGAGGAACGACCTGAGCGATCACTTCGCCGACCCCGCCGATGGTCCGTCCTGATTTCCTGGGAAACTTTGCTGATTAGTTTTGACTTTAAAATAGTGACTGTGAAAATAGATGAAGCGGGTTGGGAAGTTTAACCTTGATAGGATGATCTATTCCACCCCCCCCCCCCCCCCCCCCGCCCCCCTCCCTTGCTCTGCTTCACCAGCGTGCCAAGCCTTATGAAATTTACCAAAGACAATGATGTCAATGAAATGTGCTGTAATGAAATTACATCCATGGTGAAGTAACTTGATTTCTCCTTTCTTTCACACAGCTTCAACCGCCTTACCCACAACTAACCCCCCCCCCCCACACACACACACACACACCCTTGCAACATCAAAGGAATAGAATGACTATGTGTGTGTGTGTGTGTGTGTGTGTGTGTGTCTGTTTCTGTGTCTGTGCGGCTCTCTTCTCAAATAGTAATAAGTTTGTGTCTGCTCATTCCCCATGGCCAAAACACATTTCACTTCATTTTCAGTTGTGCGCACCTCCATCACCATCACCTCCACTCTCTCAGTTCCCAGCTTGGGGGATTGAGGGCATCGTTCAAAGCCCACATCTGGCTTGAATGTACATATTCAGGTGAAACTATATATGTGGGTGTGCGTTTGACATGTGCTATCGAAATGATTTCCATAATGTTTTCCCATAGTCACGCATGAGTGCATGATTTGCTATTCTTGATAAAGTCTGTAACTTATTCAAATGACAGATGCAAAAGTCAGAGTTATGGATGGACTACTCAACTGCACATAGTGTGAAGCCAAAAGCAGGGAAAAGGCAAGAAGTATATGCTGAAATCAGTTGCATTTCACAATGTTAAAGAATGGATTACTAGATGTATGAAGGGGAAATGGACTGTGTGATGTAAAGAAGAATGGCCAGGACAAAATCTGAGAGTGTGCAAAGGAAAGGACATTTTCTAGACAAGTCTTTGCTCCAAACCATCTTCTTTCTGTTGGTACCTCAGTCTGGATCAATTGTATATATTAAAAAAAATAACTTAACATGCTTTTGTTCTGCTCTGTTAGAAGGGTACCATGAGATACTCTGTTGAAGAGAATCAATCACCCTTTGAATGGCAGTATCCAGCGACGCAGGACAGATTTTGAAGTGTGTGTGTGTGGGGGGGGGGGGGTGGCAAACTGTGAGCAAAAGGTCTCAACTTTTAAACTTTAAACAATATACATATATATATATCTTTAAAAATTCTTCTCAAAAGTGGGGGGACGGATCAGGGTTCCTATGTAAATGTACAACACCCCCCCTCCCATCCCGTCCCGTCACCCCCTTCCATCTGTCCCCCTGGCAGTACCTCCTGCTGCACAGTGTCCCATGTCCACCACTGAAAATGATCCCTGATGATCCCTCCATATCTCATCATAGGTCCAGCCACCCATTAAACTCATTAAAAAAGTGTTTTCAAGCTTCTGCCATCATGGAGGTCAAGGCAACTTTTGTCAGAAGAACAGAATTGAAGAGAAAGCCGTGGCTTCTTTTGGCCTTTTGGCTGACAAAAAGAGCAAACCAACTTGTTTTTCATGTCTGTATTTAGGGAGGTAAAAAATGACTTTTAAGAAATGGTTTATGAGTTAGTGACAGTGTAAATTAATTGTTCAGCATTTAGTATATGACAGTGCAGTGTCTGACTCCCTTAGGGATGCGAAAAATTTGAAAAAAAAAAAAAAAATTAGAAAGCCACAAAAATAAATAGGCAATAGAAGCGTGGCACAACCATTTCAGGTAATTGCTCCATCCGTGATTGCCTCATTTTGAGTGAATCGGAGCGCATGGGGAGTGAGAGCGAGCAAAGCGCTGCAATTGATTTGAGTCAATCATTCCCCCTAAGGCAGTTCCACACTCACGCTCTGGAAGCTGTCGGGTTAAGTGCCTCCAATGATCACACTCCTCCGTCCCTAATTAATTGTAAACCATAGAATAGAGGGGGTCAGACAATACTGGAGACTTTTGTGGGCTTTCATTTAATCCAAACCCTTAATTACTTAACTGGATCAATTACTTAGCTTAATTAGTCCAAATGGTATGAGTCGTCCGAGTTGCTCAGGTATCCTTTGATTTTAAGATTCTAATTGGGTGCTAGACTGCAGGCTTTCTAGGAACGGGCTCGCCGTAATCTTGGAAACACCAGAGTGGAGTATATGAGCGCGTTGTGAATGAAGGAGCGGCACCCCGTCTGCGGTGTGCGCCGTGGATAATGGAGCAGCTGGGAAATGGCCGCAGGTGATCCTCCACTTGGAGATGACGGTCCCCAGCATCAGGGGCCTGTAAATGAAGGGCAGCGGCGGGACTGTGGCACGTTTATTCGGTCTGATGCATGCGCCGAATCCCAGGACAGTCTTCCTCCCTATCACTACCACAGTCAGTGAGAGAGGGAGAGGGAGGGAGAGAGAGAGAGAGAGAGAGAGAGAGGGAGGGAGGGAGAGAGAGAGAGAGAGAGAGAGAGAGAGAGAGAGAGAGAGAGAGAGAGAGAGAGAGAGAGAGAGAGAGAGAGAGAGAGAGAGAGAGGGAGAGAGAGAGAGAGAGAGAGAGAGAGAGAGAGAGAGAGAGAGAGAGAGAGAGAGAGAGAGAGAGAGAGAGAGAGAGAGAGAGAGGGAGAGAGAGAGAGAGAGAGAGAGAGAGAGAGAGAGAGAGAGAGAGAGAGGGAGAGAGAGAGAGGAAGAGAGGGAGGGAGAGAGGGAGAGGTGAGGAGAGAGGGAGAGGGGGAGGGACAGGGAGTGATAGGGAAAAAGAGAAGGAGCGGCACAAATACAGAGTGATCAAGACAACGAGCAAGGGGAAGGGGACAGAAAGAGAGAGAGGGAGACACACACAGCACTAGAGCACACAGAATGAGGTATGGAAAAAGAGAGGTGCAGAAAGAAAGAGAAAGGCAGGGGATGGAGGGAGAGAGAGATAGAGAGAGAGAGAGAGTGCTGAGGCAATCCCCTCTGAGACGTGTCTCTGCAGATGTATGTAGTCACGTCACCGTGGCGACTCAATGCCACAGCATCTCACCAGGGCAACCCATATCCACGGCAATGGCATTGCAGAGGCTTCCTCTCACAGAATGCAGTCTCAGCTCATTGCTAATTAATGCAAGGCTGGGTGGAGCTAGACAGAGGTATATAAACATGTCATTTAAAATGAAATTAATTAAATAATGCTGATGGAGCTACTTGAATTGTTCCTTGGATTTATAAATGGATGCAGCAGTGCTGAAATATAGTAAACATGTATAATGGCAGGCAGGCCATTCACAACTTTACATTAGAAAGTAAAGCCTGCATCTAATGGGTAATAATGGCAGCAAAGCAACACAGGGAAATAGGGAATTTAACAAGCATGCTTATTTAGGGTGGGTAGTAGCCCCTGTAAATCCTGCCTCTTTGAATGAATGAATGAATGAATGAATGAATGAATGAATGAATGAATGAATGAATGAATGAATGAATGAATGAATGAATGAATGAATGAATACACTCATAAATGAAAACTGCAGTGATAGATTGCTGTGTCCAATCAGCTCAAACATCAGGGTGATGCTGATTAGTTTGGGACTTGAAATCCCCACCCTTAGTCCTTGTTTGCAATTCCTGTTAACTTTCAAGTTAAATATCAACCACCTTGACTAGACTCAACAGGCCCTCGAGGCCTGCAATGTAGAAATAAAAAACATGAAGCAAAATTCATTTAGAATTATTCATAAAATAAAATTCAAAGCCTGCAAAAAGGAAAACAGATATTATTCTATGCTTGATCGGTTGACTTTATTGTTACGAAAACTTGTAAAATATGTCTCTTTGTTTTGAACAGTGCTTTTTTTCCTATTTTTGGTGTACATTTCTTTCTTTCTTTCTTTCTTTCTTTCTTTCTTTCTTTCTTTCTTTCTTTCTTTCTTTCTTTCTTTCTTTCTTTCTTTCTTTATTTATTTATTTATTTACTTATGTGTTTGTTTGTTTATCACTGGCAACACAAAAAGAGGCCAACAGAACAGAGGCTTTTGAAGAGATAGAGGCAGAAGAGGCAGAGACTCATGGAATGCTCAAGTCCAGGCTCTGTGCACTGCTGGATGCTCTCCAGGCTGTGGATAGATAAGGAGCTTAGAGGGCCTGAACACACTGTTCTTATCATTATATGTTTCCGTGTTCTTTCGGGGGCATAGACAGAAGTTATCTGACAGTTAGTGGTTCTACGTTATCTGATATTGAGAAATTAGATTTTACACAGAGCACTGTCAATGCCTGGAACAGCTTGCAGGGTCAAGAGGCAATATGTATGACGACAGTTAGCAGTTTAATTTTAGAGTTCTCAAATTGAAATGAAATCATTTATGTTTATCATAATGAATAGGGATAATCCAATAGGTGTCAGTTTGAGTTTTTATCTATTTAATTTTTATCTCTCCTCTTTTATCACATGCAGTTTTATTTTTGTATTTGGGAAACTGCGGTATAAGAATAAGTTAATTTTCATTGTTTACCACATAACTTGTTATGATGGCTACTGCTGTCATACAGTTTTATAAATGGAATGAATCAATTGTGAAGCGCACGTTCCCCTTCAGTTTTAATTTATCAGCTCCTCCAGTACACCTCACAGATACATAATTATGCATGCAGGGGGACGCTATATCTCAGAGGGAGAGACAGTGAGAGATGGAGAGAGTGTTAGGGAGGGGGAAATAGATGAATAAAGAAAGCAGGTGAGGGAGGGAAGGAAAGTGATCGGGAGTGGGTGAGAGACAGCGTGTGAAGTCAGAGGGGACAGAGAGGAGAGGACACTAAAGAAAGGAGGGGGCAAACCAAAGGGAATGAGTGAGGGAGGCAAGGGAGAGTGAGTGAGTGAGTGAGTGAGTGAGTGAGTGAGTGAGTGAGTGAGTGAGTGAGTGAGTGAGTGAGTGAGTGAGTGAGTGAGGGAGGCAAGGGAGAGTGAGTGAGTGAGTGAGTGAGTGAGTGAGTAAAAGACAGTCGGAATGAGTGCAAGAGAGGAGACTGACATAGGGGGAAGCTGATGTGGGGACACAGAAGAAATGGAGACAGAACAAGGGAAAGGTTAAGGGACTAGAAGAAGGGACAGGGAAGCAGAAAGAGGGTAGATACAAGAACCATCCCCTATTCATTTTTCCTCCGCCAAAACCGAACTTACCTGTGTCTTTCTCTCAATGCTCATGAAGGAACAGCCGCCCGCGTGATATGGTCACAGCTTGCCATGTATTGCGCTCGCTATGTATCTGCCACCATTATATGCACTGACTATGCTCTTGGAGGAACACAAAGTCAACATATGCTTAGATTGTATGCTTACAGGCGTTTGAGAACAATGAGACTGATGATTTTGATCAGCTTGGCCCCAATCTTTCCCTAATAGGGCTGAGCCAATTGTTACTTTGCGAATGTGGACCACCACCTATAGCCGATAATGGCGCAACACAACCTGGGACTGGAGCACACAGTCAGAGGGCTCACACCTGCACAGGAAACATGTGCTTCCACTGCGTGAGCCACCTGCTGGCCAAATCCATCTTTTTTTGTTTTGTTTTGGTAATAATCACCCCTTTCATCATTATTTAAGGAGGCTTAGTCATTAAGGGAGACGAATAGGTGGTGAGCAAAACCAAAAAAAGGACAAATGCATGACTGCTGACCTCCCTCCAGCATCTGGAGCCATCCGTCTTCACATGCGCCACCTGCGCAGACCACCTGCGCAGCCACCTGCGCAGATGCCATCCGCGGCGCTAACCACCCTGTCCCCCCGGCCATCTTTCCTGTGGGCACACTGCCACAGAGCCTGGCCTCGTCTTGCTGAATCCAGCTCAGTCCTGGACCTCTGCCAAGCCGAAGAGAAAAAAAATTATGGAAAAAGTTTTTTATTTTCTCATTCTTCACAGAGTTTGCTCTTGCTTTCCCTCTTGTTTTCACTGCACAGCACTTGCTCTGCTAAACAAATTGCAGAGTATGTTACATTTCGTCATGTCGCTGCTGAATCTCACTGCCCTCCGTAACCCAACAGAATTTCTCTGAATGATCTGTAGAACTTGATACAGTCTAGATTGATAGTTCAATCCTACAGTCTAGACTAAAGGCCTGTAGTACAGACTTCTGATATAGTATTTATAGATAGTCTATTGACTAGATTCACATGGTAAAGTTTAGACAGATAGCTTATTTTATAGACTGAAGGTCAAGATGTATACTTTGTGGTCTAAACGGGTTGTTTGTTATGTATATTGACAGTCTGCAGTGTGGATAGCTCCTCTACAGCCTAGTTTGATGGCTTGTAGTCTATAATTTTAGTCTGTTTGTATCGATCGAAAGCAGTTTGTGTCTCAGTTGTCGTTAGTCCAGTGAGATTTCCTTCCCAGATTTGTAGTCTATTGTTTATATTTTAACACTACAGTTAGACATAATGCTGTACACCACAAAATAAAATTGAATTAAATGCGCACGGCATTATCCTGATCAAATCGTACATAAAGGCCTCGCTGAAGTGTATAACCCTTACTTTAATTAATGATAAATTGCTATTTTGATATACATGTAAGTTTGTTGCATTTCTCCTGGAACATATGGGCTTTCCTTCTTTCTTTCTTTTTTTTCTCAGTCTTCCATTGTTGTTGGAGGCCACAGCAGGGGGCGGCATTGGAAATACTGCACATAAACAGGCACAGTGGTTTGTCTTTGGTGCTGTTGTTGATGGGTGTGCTGTCGGACAGTCCACTGACCCTGCTTGCAACTACTCTCTGACAAAAAAAGTTAAGACCTCAGCAACAGAAGAATAAGGAAACACAAAAAAACCTTTCTTAGTCTGAAATTTACTGTGTGCTTGGGAAAAGCATATATTTATATAAATATATATGTCTCTAGCTGAGCCAGTAATTGGAGTGATTGGGGAGGAACGGGGAAAGTAATGGCATCTATTCATCAAACTCTTTTCGTATGGCAGAGCAGCAGAAGATAACGTCTCACTGATTAAATTGTGATATCCACTTTGCTTATAGCCCCTTGGGATGTCAGTCAAGACTGGACTCCGCCCCTTTGCATTACATCACCAGTCACAGTTTCAATCCAAGGGGGTGTAAGAAGGATAGTTCAGTGAAAAAATCGATTTAAAGCTTCGGAGAAAAACGAAAGCGCTCCAAAGTCAGACATAGGAATTCAGAACATCCTTGACACAATGGCATCACTCAACATGAGATAATCACGGTGTGCTTCTTTAAAACGAGCCAGGAGTCTAACAGTACTTAAGTCTAAGGGGACTTAAGTGGTTTATCTGAGATACGTTAAAGCTCAAGCGGGAATACAGACTCAGCATTTTGGTACTTTCTTTTCCAATCAAACAAAACCAAAAGTTTGGCCTTCAATTAAATAGTCTGTCTGTCTCTCTCTTCTCTCTCTCTCTCTCTCTCTCTCCCCTCTCTCTCTCTCTCTCTCTCTCTCTTTGTCTGTCTTGGAGAGGTCAGTGATCATCATTATGTATTTGTAGTTTGACCTGCAAATGTAAATGAGTATTAAGTCAATTATCTTTTTTTTTAGTATGGTTGCTGAAATGAACAATCATCTTGGTTGTACTCAGGTCCCAATTATACATTATTCTTAATATTATTGTTATTATTTTAATAATTTATTATCTTGCATTATCCAGGACAACAAACCCACCCTACCAATTTATACGTAATTATATTTCACTAATTCTGTGGTTTAGGTGAAGTACCTGACAACAGGCTTGCCTCCTGGGCTTTAAATCCATAAGCTTTGGCTTACAAATCCAGTGCATGTATTATATTAGTGAAATATATTGCATTAAGTTTGTGTTTGTGTGTGTGTATGTGTGTTTGGTGTGTGTGTGTGCACATGCGTGTTTCTGTGTGTGCATGTGTTATATGTACAGACACCCTATGAGTTATATAAACATATATGTTCTGTGTTACATGTTTATATTGTTGACAGAATTTGGTGAGGGTTACACTGTCCTCTCTTGTTTTATTTCTAAATACGATGGACTCAGAAAAGATATATCTATACCCTGTGTTGCATAGCATTTGGCCATTGTGGTAGGCAAAGAAAAAGAGGCCTCCAACAAAATGAAACATTGTCTCAGAAAATGTTTCAATGACTTTAGATGTGCCCAAAATAATATGAATGATGCAATGAAATGTGATGTAAGCACAGTCAATGATAAAACTGCAGGCACATTGTTCCAAGGAATTAGATTCCAGACTTCACAGTGTTTGCAGAGACACAGAAAAACACTTATACTTGCCCCAGAAAAAAAAAAAAAAGATCTTACTTTGTTTTTATTGCCTTTGTCTTCTTTTCATAGAGCACACTATGAAAACTAAACAGACGCATAAGAAAGAAGATGCACTACAGATACATGAAGTATCATGGGTAGAGTTTGCATAAAGGGATGGAATCCTCATTTTGATTTGGAAGGTTTTCATATGCCATTTGAAATGCTCTGCTCGGGATACATGGAGGCTTTTGCTATTCCTTTCCTTTTCCTGTCCTCAGAATGTTTCCAGGAGACACAATAAAAACAAACAAAAAAGAAACTGGATATGATTCAATTTAGTTCAGCTGGAATGATGTTAGTTTGCAGGCACTAGATTTTAGAACATTTAGGATGAAAGTAACATGTCTGAAATATTCAAAGCATTCTCTTCCCTGGGCTGAAAACTACCGTGTCGGTGTGCGTTTGAATGTGTACATAGCTATGTGTGTGTGTGTGTGTATATGTGTGTACAGTTTGGGGTAACTTTTATGGTGGTATCGTTTACGACTGAATAGCCATCTATGATTGGCTGGGAGTTTTCTTAAAGCTGACCAATCCCCTCTGCTGTATACTCAGTAGAGAGGCTTGCATTTTGGATGCACATATTGTAATGGCTGTTCAGTGTGCATTGCTTGCAATTTCATTTTTCTTAATCTCATTTGAAAAATAGCTTTGTTCAAAATAAATTAACTATGTACGCCTGAGGGCAAGGAGTATGGTTGTGATGTAAACAATACAAAAATTGCATTATAAATTTGTATACATTTATGCATTGCATTTGATTTAGGCGATTGTTTAGACATAGATTACACTACATTTACCCTTAAGAATGAATTGCATAATTAAATTAGTGCTCTTTTTTTCATTCACAAACGCAGTTTGGAGAAATGTGAACCCAGAATTGTAAACTTGTAAAGAAACAAAACAACAAAACAGCAACAAAAATTTACTTGCAAGTAAAAATTAAGGACAAATGTTGATTGAATTCATGGCCTCTTGACCATGTAACTCAACAAATTAAAAAGTGTTTTTTTTTTTTTTTTTCTCATGTTTTTCCCTTTCCCTTCTGCTGTCCCCCAGGTCATGCTTCACGTGAGGCGCTAAAGAGACGCGACGGTCACAGTCACCTCACGGTCCTGAGGCATCAGATCACCTGATCTCCGCCGCACGGCTACCTGTCCCCGCCCCACTCCGACCCGCGCAGGGGGAACCCCCCCCTCCTCCCCCTCCCCATCCTTTTTTTTTTGTTGCGGAGTTTAACCTGGACCCCGTACCTCACGGATTGCCAATGCTTACAAGGAACTGCTCGCTGCTGCTCCTTTGGTTTCTGATGGACAAGGGCCTCCTCTCGCCCCTGCACTCCACGCCCCAGGGCAGGCTGGGAAAGGACACGCCCCGTAGCCTGATGGGATTGAGGAGGAATGGCGGCCAGGGCTTCCAGAGGGTAAAGAGGGGCTGGGTCTGGAACCAGTTCTTCGTGCTGGAGGAATACATGGGGTCTGACCCCCAGTATGTGGGCAAGGTAAGGCGCTTCTCTCTTGCCCTTTAGTTTAAAGGCAACTTAACTTTGGCACATTGTAGCTATATATTACATCCTGCAGTCTGAAAAAGTGTTTGACAATGATTCAGCTCTGCCCATTAACATTTCAATGAAAGCAACTGGACCATAAACTGGACCTAAAATAATTTCACACATGCCGCGATGCATAGCCTTGCATACATTACAAATGGGAAATTGCCTTTCATATTCATAATCTTACAAAGTAAATTTCCAGCCAGCTCTGCATTAACTTTGTTTCTGTGGTGTTTAAGTCATGTGGTAATGCTATCTGTAGCTTTTGGCTTAAAACCAAGGGACGGCACGTCAGCGGCTATCCCCTTTAAACCAAACCACTGATGCGATGGCAGTGGCTCCTTGTTTTTTCTTTTTCTTTGTTTAACTGGGTGGATCGTCAGTGCATGTACTTCATAAAGAAAGAAAGAAAGAAAGAAAGAAAGAAAGAAAGAAAGAGAAAGAAAGAAAGAAGGGAAGGTCAAATACTTTGGTCAGACTGGACAGCTAATAAAGAGTGTGTGAATAATGTGGGCATAATCTGTGTCGGGTCGTTGATACGGTGCAGTGAAGAGGCTGTTTACCCAGGTCTGGCCCTGGGCCCCCGCGCTGGTGAGCCGTATCTCCAGCCTGCAGCACTCAGCAGGCCCCAGACAGCAGGAGGGGGGTTAGGAGACGAGCGCGTGTAATCACAGGCCGGGGGATTGGGGCTCTGCTCACTGAGTACGTGTCTGAGGCAGGCAAGGACATGGGCTGGCTCCAGGACGGACTGGAGAGGAGAGGAGCAGAGCAGGCCAGGATGGGCCTACTGCAGGGCAGGCTTACAGGCCCGTGCTTCTGTCCGTACTGGATGACTGGCATCCTAATGAGACTGAGATATACTGAAACAGACTACAGTACAGAGGTCACAACAGACATAGGATTACTTCAAATACAGGTCTGCGTCGCTTAATGTCCATGACACATTCTGCAAAATAGGACTATTTGGACATTGTACAAAGACCATATTACCAAGCTATATGAGATACTGTAGCGTACCTGTATTGAGAAAACAGCCAAGATACTGTTCACATACAGTACTGTATTTCTGCTAATGTATTTGGCAAGGTAATATATGGCTTAAATAGGTTACATCCGCTACATCCTGATCTCTAATCGAGATGCCAAAGAAAGTCCAGAGAGGGAGATATAAGCAAATACATACAATATACTGAGATAGAATATAGTAGCAAGATCAGAACAGATACTGCGTCACTTTATAATACATGAGGAAATATACAAAAATAATTTCAGTTTTCAGATTTTCCAACAGGTGATTAGGATTGGCCAGTGAGAGCGGTCCAGAGAGAAAGACATGAACAAAGAATAAAGCATTTTTAAATGAAATGTAATACCATTATCGGTATAATAGATACTGCCTCACTTCACTATAGCAGTGCAGTGTAATGCAGTATGAGGAGGGAACCGGAGCTGCAGCTCAGAGGTTGCAGGTACAAATCCCAGGTCAGGCAGTGTGGCTGTGCCCTTGATCAAGGTGCTGAACCTGAATTACTGCAAAAAATATCCTGTTGAATGTATGGATACTTTGTGTAAAAACGCCAGCTATGTAGGTCACTCTGGATAAGAGAATCTGCTAAATGCTTACAATGCCCTGTAAATGATTTCAAAGCACATTTCATAACATTATGGACAAATATACAAGCGACAAGTTTAACTTTTTTGATGCTGCAGAGGAGGTTTGAACAGGACTGTGAGAGACAGACACAGATGAACAGAATGATATAGAAAGAGAGAGACAAAGAGAGTTTTTTTTTCCTTTCTATAGGTTATGAATATGTTTGTAACTTCTAGCAGCAGTATGTGTGCATGTTCAGAAATACCACTGTAGCTGCTCTGTTAATGAAACACAGCTGAGAGAGAGGGGGAAGGAGAGACAGAGATTTGTCTGACTCATGTTTAATCAGTGCACATGCTTGGGCACAGTTTCAGTGCCACTGTAACCCCGCGCCCTGCCTCGTCCTGATGGCAGGGCCAGCACACAGAGGAGGGGGTACGGCCAACCAGTTCCATCGGTTCTGTTTTAATCCCCTCTAATCTGCTTTCTGGGTCCGCTGCCTCTGCTTTCTGCTCCCATACTGAATATTTCATATATTTGTCTCATTGTATCATATCTCATTTTATGAATTTCAGAGTGTATTAAAAATGTTGGGGTGGAGAGTAAAATCAATATGTTTTTGGATGTGCGCCAGAAGATCTATATTTAACTTCTGATTGCGCTGCAGTCTTATAAACGGCACCGTGTGAGTGGCTTATGAATTTATGACTTTGAGAGAGGAAAGTCTAAAAAATGATGACTCTTGTAAAACTAACAGACCTTCCCCAGTCTCTCGCTCGTACTTCCTTTTTTATTATTTGTTTTGGTAACACTTGAGAATGCACTCCATTTGTAGGGGTGTAATGGTGCATTCAAAATGGCATTATAATTCATTATGGAACACATTGTTGATGCTTAATCCAATATTACAAAAGGTTATGAGACATGAATTTGCAGAGGAGTTGGCCATGATGAGGAAAATGAGACCATCTTGCTCTTATATGTCTCACAACATGAACTGTTACTGTTTTATACCATATACACACATATTCACAAGCAAGTTTGCGAGTCAGCATTAGCATCAATCTATTTATGTATTAATTTTTGTGATTGATAGTTTCCTGTAGTTTGGTAGTAATTCATAAATAGAGCATACTCCTGAGTAAAACCTTCTCACTCTCTCATTCTCTTTGATTAAAATTAGACAGTGATTTGTGTTGGCTTCGAAAGATAGAGTTAGCTCTAAAATGTGTTACTGTTTTCCATAGTCGCTGTTGTTGACCGTACTAGTGGAAGTCGTAGCTTTACAGATTGTAAGAGTGGCAGTTTAATTAGTAGTAATAGTGGGTATAAGTATTTGCAGAGCTGCTAACACTGGTTGTGCCATTAGTATTGGTAGTAAAAGTAATAAGCATGGAAAGAAGAAAAATCAGTCTGACATGAAAGATGGAGGTAATTACCGGGCTGTTAAAACATTGATTCTGTTTTAGCTCTATATTACAAAGGTTAAAGTGTATTTCTTTCCCAGCAAATGAAAAGATATTTCCAATGAGTTAGAAGTGCTATTGAGAATGAAGTTAAATTCTGGAACCTCTTCCTTTGGAGAATCCGTCCCAGAGCTGTCTCAATCATCCCCAGTGCTTCCTAAATAAGCCGCAGAGCAGCTTACAACAGATCTGGCCAGATGTACAGCTGTTCTCAGCCTCACCAGAGGGGCTAAGACTGGTCTATAACATTTGCAAGTTTTATGTTTTTTTCCCTTCCATCCTTTCTTTATCACCCCCTTTTTTCTTAATCCAGGACAGCTACAGTGCTAGGAAATAATTGACTGATTCCTCACTTCCGCTTCCATTAGGGGAATTTGTAAAGTAAATCACAGAGCCCTTGCCGGAGAGAACCTTAAATAAAGCAATCTGCCGGTGATAAATAAAGTGCAAGGGAGCCGCTGGGATCAGATCTTAATTGGGAAATGGCTCAGGCCCCGCTGTGCCCCTGTAGGGCACCACAGACGGGGTAGGGTGGAGTGGGGTTGTAAGGCACGGGTCAGACATGACCCTGGAGAGACTGCGGTAACAGTCACGGTCACGGTCATCCGAACCGCCAGAGAGGTAGCAGGGACAGACAGAGCCAGCAGGCTCATTAGTCAGACTGAGTTTGGTCATGTGGTTTTAGTGCTTTGGTTCTCTCATATGGGTAAGCTTATTTGTATTAAACGAGTGCCATTGTGACACATCAGAGAGAGTGATGCAATGCCATCTCATTTGTTTCCTTTTATTAATTATATATCATTTTTTATCGATGCTATCTTATTCTTGTCTAATATTTTTTTGCTTATTGTGTCTTTCATTACTGTCAGCTGATTGTTTGTTGAAATACTTTGTGCAATCCTGTTTGAAAGGTGTAAAAATAAATGAATAAATAATAAGTGCACAATTATTTATTTTTAACAACTATCCATAAAAATGTGTCTGGAGACGTGAGTACATTTTACACCTCAGCTTTGCAGCTCGTGCTTACTGTTGTGTCAGAGAGCTGTGTTAGAGAGTTGCTCTGACGGTCGGTACACTCCAGCGTGACAGAATAATAAAATAATAAATCTATTACTCTAAAACAACAGCCAGGATCCTCAAATCAGAAAGTGGCATATTTGCATATTTCTGCTGTGGAAAAAACAAAAAAATGCTGTCTAAGCAGTTGTTTTCAGTTCTCTCAGATTTGGGCTAATCTAGGGTGACTTTTGTTTTTTTATTACTCCGAGCTGTGACAGGCTTTGCTCAAAGCTCATGTTTGTTTATCTGCGCTGTTCCCTGATCAGGATGAGGGAAGGAACACTTCCAGGCGCTGTCAGAGAAGAAAAAAAAAGAAAAGTAAAGGAAAGAAAGAGAGAAAAAAAACCCTAATCAAAGGCTCCTCATTAGCTATTAGGCAGTGAAGTGTCTGTGGCTCTCTGAATCAGAAGTGCTGGCAGGGGTCAGGCCATACTCCCCAGCCATGTGTAAGAGTGCGTGTCTGTTCCTATTGAACCTCGAGGCTGCCGTCCAGAGCATTTTGGCTCTCTTATTGCTGTTTACGCTTCAGAGTTATTAGTCAGATTTGAAGTACAAAGCTTGTACACGCATTAATCAAAACCAAAATATGAATAAAAGCTTTCTTGTTTCACCAGATCTTTAGATCAATGATGGGTGCATATCCAAATTTCGATCCACTGAGTATTTAGTATGACGTTTAGTTTACACATGTGTTGGTGATGATGAAAAACTTGGCATAAGTGTTTTGGAGCCAACTGTGAGCTCTGGTCGTTCTCTATATCTCTTCTTGTCAGGCTTGGTTTTTTATAAAGTCTCCTTGTTTAGCAATAAACATGTAGACTCTATTATTACTGCCTCTCTTTTTTTACTGTTTTATTTTTGTTTTACTTTTACTTTAATTTTTATTGTCATTTAACATTGACATATTTACATTTTCAACTGATAATGAATGTTGCATTGTGCATACATTCTGATTAACATATTAGAAAAAAAATGGAAAACAGAAGTGAAGACAGTGGCTATTGTTTAAGTGGTCATATTTGACGGTTCTCTATTGATATAAAATTTATTAAGTTCATGCACATACTTGTGGGCCTGTTTTACAGTCATGGCTGTGGTCCAACACTTACACCTGAGCAGGCGGAATTACTTTGGCTGCCACATTGTTGGGTTTCTACGGTGACATAACACAGAGTTTGGCTAATGACGGCAAGAAGTAAATGTAGTTACATCAATAGCTCAAATGTCAAATTCTTAAACACATTTTCCTCATTCAGAGTAAAAAAATGAATTGGGGGTATGCATCAACATAATAATGAAGTACAACATCGGCTTAATCAGCTTTAGAGGATATCCACATGTAAGTCAGCCAACAAGGACATGAACTAAGGAAAAGTTTGATATGGATGGTCAGGCCAAGACAAAACTCATTATGTTACAATGAGCAAAAAGTCTAATATTAATTTCATATACTGAGCTTCTTAAATATGTAATGGAACAGTTCTCCATCGATTCTGACCTCTGGTGTGTCCTGCTTTAATTATAATTGAGGCATCAGGGTATGGGGTTCCAGGGGAATCCAATTATAATATAATGTCTGGAAGTTGAGAAATGGTCAATTCAAATAGCCCTGGATATCAAAGTGAAGACACTCAAAACTATTTAAAAGGACTAGGATACATTATCAGAGATCTGCACACTTTAATTTCAAATCCACACCCTATTGAAAATTGTGGTATTTCAATCCAAAAAGATATAAAACTATTTTTTTCAAAAATATATTAAGATTTAAATCCTCATGACATTTGACTCTTGGCACTCTGTGTTCTAAAATCCAAAGGCTGTGGTATAACAGTACAATAGAGGTGCAAGCACATGAAGTTCATTTCAGAACTTTTTTACTGCCATTTCCACAGTGAAAGTGCAGTGCTGTTGTAAAACAGATTAATTCAATATCTTATGTCACCTTCAGGTAATACAAGGTTAATCAGATCATCTGTCTTTCACTGAACTTTGCTGAAACAGCCGACATGCCTTTTTATAGGGAGTCAAAGGAAAGTACAGATATCAATCCTGCAATACTCATTATATGTTAATCTATGGGTCTATTTTGAGTATTCATATGTGTCCCAGCTGTGTCCCAAACAACATGCTATAGTGAAATACAATCCTGATTGACTCCCCATTTTTCTCATGTTATGATGATGTAAACTTCCAACTTCACATGGAGTCTTTATAAAGATTAAAGAAGAAGCAGGGACACTAACAGACCAAAAAAAAACTGGAAAAAAAGAAAGTGCATTCCATCATATTCTAGCACTGATAGTGTGGTTCCACTCCTTCCCCTGGTGGCAATTTTCAGTCTTCTGTTTCCTGACTCATATATTCATAGATGGGACTGGGTGGGGGGGGGGGGGGGGGGGGATGGGGGGGAGGGGTGCTTAGGTTGGTGTGTGACAACAACGGAGGTCGATCAGAGCACAAGTGACACCGCGAAGGAAGAAAGACAACCACAAAAGGATTCTCTCCACTTGTTTAGTCGAAGCTTTGTTCCTCTGGCATTAATGAATAGAAGCAAAGCGCTGTCAGTTTGCTTATGTGACAGATCGAGGGGGAGAGAGGAAACGCAACGTGTGCAATATCTAAACAAGCGGCAATAAATAGCCTGTATCCGGGCTTACAGTAGGCAGAAAAAGGGGTGGCTTTGGGGAAATCAAGTTGTTTTCTCTGCTCAACTGTGCAGTGACTGTAGCCTGCTCAGCAGCTCAACATTGAGAAAGCCCATGTATTCTGACATTTCTGCACCGTCACCTAAGTAAGGGATATTTATTTATTCACATCCAACGGGTGATAAGGGTGAAGACCCATTATATTATTATCCGTGTTAGTGGTAATAGTAGTGGTAACAGTAGTAGCAGTAGAAACAGTCAGTGCTAGTGGTATTGTGGGGGCAATGGCAGGATTGATAGTTGCAATATGTATACAGAGTTATATTCTATTTACTTTCTGAATTCTGAAGTCATATTTACATTCAAGTCCTTTTCCCAATACTCCACAGACACAATCCAAAAGACAGTTATATTTGAATAAATATGGTATTCAGATATTTTCAATAGCACTATACAATTTCTTATTTTACTTTCATAAGGGCATGTGGAAAGTTTTACACACTTATTTATTTATCTTTTCTTTCATTCTGAGATATTAAACAAAACCATCTGAAAATGCGTGCCATTGCATAACTTCAGCTAAGAAAACTGATCTGAGATCAGTGCGTCTGCCATTCAGTAGGCATAGCCATATCCAGTTTGCTTTGGGGAATAATTTAACAAAACCATGCTCTTACAGTTTAATGAAAGGAAATGAATTTTTTTTTTTCTGTTTAGCCAATGCTGCACAAAGGTGTTTTGCAGAAGAAAAAGAAAAAGAAAAAATCAGTCGCTTTTTTGAGTAATAAATCAAACACAGCAGCTTCCCCCTCAGCCCGCTGGGGTCAGCATCCACGACTGAGAGACACTTCCCTTCACATGCCGCTGCTGGTGTGCCAGGAACTGCAGTGCCAGGTTTCGTCCTGCAGTGACAGCATGTGTGTGTGTGTGAGGGGATGAATTCTGTGGAGGACCAGGGGGCTGAAGGCAGTCTAATTACTCAGAGAGGATACTAATGGACAGCCTCGCAGCAAAATCATATGCTATGTGATAATTATACACTGCTCTGGAATATTTAAATTTATTAGACAACAATTACAACTTATTGGTTTTGCTATTTGTATAATTATTATCATTATTATCAGTAGTAGTAGAAGTGTGTGTGTGTGTGTGTGTGTGTGTGTATATATAAATATAATACTATTAAATATAATATGTACGCTTTATGCATCTTCAACCGCTGTATTACTCTGTATATAGACATAAAAGGTCTCGTTAGCCAGAGTGTTTTCCAATGAATGCAGATGGGTACAGTCTCTGGAGGAACAGAACAGGGTCAGCAGGCTGCAGAGTCTAAGCATGATCTAATTGTATCAGAAGGAAAAGAACTAAAAAAGCACCAGTCTTTCCAATAACCAAGGAAACAGCATGCACACAGCTTACAGGTCAGTACAGAAGATGTGATTATCACCATAACAAAACTGAATGCATGTAGTTTTACGTGTGTGCATCAGAGTGTTAGCGCAGCTATGTTTGTCTGTGTATGTTTGTGTGCACATATCATCGCATTTGTGTGTGTGCGTGTATGTATGAGCATATCTCCACATTTGTGTGTGTGTGTGTGTGTGTGTTAATGTGCATATGACATCTTAAGTCCAGGCTGGCAGTTACTAGGGGGTCCCAAAGCTCCTTGTACTGGGATCATTCCCAGCATGCATCACTGGTTACCGTGCACACTCCCGGGGCCTGGTCTTGTACTCATGGGGCCTCCAGCCTGCCTCAGCTGAGGGGGGGAGAGGAGGAGGAGGGTGGGCAGGAGTGATATCTAGGCCTGTGCTGTATCTCCACCACCACTTCTGCCATATCCCCAGCAAGCCACTGCTGTGACATGGGTCCCCATGTGGGCAAAGATGAAGGAAATATTCCAGAAAGTTTCAGTGTTGTGGGGCACATATTATGTCCCAGCTGAGATGAAGGACATAGAGTTTGTTGAAGCATGCCTAAACTTTCATATATTACTCTGTTTATTTATGCATTTATTCATTTATGTGCAATGAAAATGTCACTAGCTATTGTAGGGCATTAATGATGTGTAGGAAAAGGTTTCTGCCCCTCCTGGGTTTTGGGGGTATCTAGCTATTACGCTAGTCTGTGGCACAGTGATGTTCTATATCTAGGCTGCACAGCGTTACTCTTGGAAGGTTGGTGTGTTTCCTATTTTGGTACATTTCAGTACTTAAATTAACAGCTTAAGTCTTTGGTCAGCCAAAGAGTTCCAAGGCCTGAATTGATTGCTGAATGAAATGAAACGGAAAAAAAAAAAAAAAAACAATCCAGCATACACACCAGGACTGGAGAGGAGCGCCCCTTTTCTAAATGGTTTGGAATTAAATTCCGACCATGCTGTTCCTTATTACAGTTGGGAGCACCATGAGGTCCGATGTATAATTGACTAAAGCATCACCCACGGAGTGAGGAAAGGAGAAGCCTGAAACTCTTCTGTCAGTTTGGCCTTCTACAGTCCTCCCAGCCTCTTTACTTTAGATATGTGGCCCTCCAGCTGAGTGGCAACACACCACAGCTGGTCAGACTGCAGACTGAAAACCAACCCCAGTTACACACTCTCAACACAAGTTTAAAACAACATATTATTTAATCAAGTCTGATTCATTTATCTAGACTGATAGACAGACAGCCCAGCAGCTATAGGACAGCCATGAACACATGCAATTTCAAACAATAAATAACTGATAACAATATATATTATGAGTACGTAAAAGGAAAATCTTTATTATTTTATTATCTTTATTACTAATGGAACAAAACATATCAAAATTTGGATTTGGACAAAAGTGAAATAGAAGAGGATTGTTCGAGATCAAGGTTTTCAGTTTTCAAAAACATCCAGTGAAATCCATGTTCAAAGATGTCCAAAACTTTACTTTTTTGGCATATATATAGAGCAAATCAAAAGGTCACTCATTTGAATAAAAGTCAATAAAAACTCTCTTTGTTGAAAGGGCAGCTGTGTTTTCTCCAACGTCTTGTTTACTCACTCGAGTTTTTTGAGCTGACAGCCAACTGGATTTCCTGTTTTATCGATGGAGCCGCTGGTCCTCTTCTTCCAAACATTAAAGATAGATTTATGGCATACGCTTCAGCTCTCCTTTCATCTTTCAGCAAGATCCTATCTTCAGGCAATAAAACCTTTTATTCCACTCTTATGTGCTGATTGATCGCCACTTCTAACAATGGAAGTTTTAAGCACTGTATAATAGAGGGGGAAAGTTACCACACAAATAACAACATCTAATCCAAGAAATACAATGCGCTGTCTTCGATTTGTCATATTACCAAAGCTTGAACCAAGGAGAATGCATGCAACTGTGAATGTGAAACCTGTGTTGTGAAAATTATGGCCTGTTTGTTAATTAACTTATGTGACAAGGTCAGAGGCTCCTTCGTCTCCATTGTACACTAAGCTATTGTCAAGATATCCTTGCAGTGACATGTCACCTAATGGAGATGACAGCAATGTATTAGGGGTTGTCAAAGCATGCATAATGTGGAGAGCTTGTGTGTGGGGAAAGATCAAGAGCACTGATTTATTGGCTGTGACAGGAGGAAGTAGTCATGGAAATTGTAGGGTCCCTTGCTCACTTGCTCCTGGAGTGTTCGGCTCCCTCGGCAGTTAACTGCAGTATGACACATTGGCCACTAGAGGGCGAAAGTGGCAGTGAAGCAGCAACATCCATTGAGCAGTGCACTTGTTTCTCAATCAAAGGGACTAGCCTGGGGACAAATCTTCCCTGTCCCCTTCTTGTCAGGTTGGAGATGAATGATCTTCCTAGTTATTTGTCTTTTTCTGTTTCCTGGAGGGCCTGTGGAATGAGTACAACTGTGTGTCCTTTCTACAGAGAGTCCAGGGTTTCTTTTGTCCGATGGCTGAGAAGAAAAGCACACATTTTAAATGGGCAGCAAAGTATGCACTTCTTTTATCCAAACAATTCACAACAAACCAACCGGCAGCATCAATCGTAATTCATTTGTCTGTGTAAGATAATAAAGCAGCAATAAGCAGAATGCATGCAATTCCTTCATTCAAGTGAAGCAACGAAATGTAACCATCTTCAGACAAGAGTGATGTATAAGAGACATACTGCACTCATGACACAAGACATGCTTATGACCTGTCATTTTAATTACAGCTGATAACTTTACATCTCATACCCTTATATGAGACCATTAAGGTGCACATGTAGAACTGTTCACAAACACAAAATACTGGGCTGGAGAGCTTTTCCTCAGGACTAAACATAAACAGGAGGATAAAACATTTTACAGCACAATGTTTCAGTCCAATTAAATGGAGAATTTTATAAATACTGCAGCCAACATGATATTACAGAATTGTTTGTGTGTGTGTGTGTGTGTGTGTTTGCGAGCATGCTATGTATCATTGAATAAATAGCTGCACAGCCTTCCTAGATGTGTTTTATAGCCTGGAATAGGGTGTGCTTTGATAATGAAATGGGAATGCAGCCATAATGAATTTCAATTTAATACTGAATTTGCGGAGACATAATCACCTATATAAAATTATGCCCAAATAATTTAATTTCAATTTGGCGTTTAGGACAATTGCTTTGTTAGAGGAATCTGTGCTTGGGATGTGAATCAATTTGGAAGGATTACAGTACATAAAATTATGCGTCAGGTTTGGCAGGATTTCAGTTCCCCATTATAATGTGTTTAGGGGCTGAAGGACATTAGCAAGTGTAATGCATGTTGATAATGAACACTGTGAGCTTTGCTGACAATATGAAGTAAAATTATCGACAGCAATTTAATTCATCTGCTCCCCCAAAACTGTACTTATTTTTATGCACATTGTCATGCTCATTTTATGTGATTTGTGCTTGAGTACTGGAAATAACTTACAAAGTCACACAATGAAACATACACCATTTTTTATACATTAGCACATGGACATAGATGGATAATATGTGAAGGACGCTGTCTCATGTTAATTTGCTGAGATCTATTTTAATATCTGCTGATTAATAACCCAGATACCTGGTGAGTAATTTGCCAGCTCATGCAATAACAATTTATATTATGCCAGCCACTGTGGCAATATGATACATATTAGGATTTTCAGGAAGAAATAACTGCAATAAATAAATGTCACAGTGCTGTCAGCAGTATGTAGCTTGTGCTGAAACTCTGTGATGTCATGTTTGTACATGGTTTGTGCGGTAAACAGTGATAGAATTGTTTCCAAATCAGACAGGATGCAGCATGGGAGAGTGTGTGAGGGGTGGGGCAATACAGACATCTTTCAAGGATCTTTCCGGTTGTTTCACGTAACAGGTGATGATACTTGTGTGTTTCATTGTTTTACCCATGATCTCCAGCTGTGTAGATACGGATGGTGGGTAATTACCTTGTGCTTATCGGTTAGCTCTGTGTAACACTTTAGCCCATTTTTACAATGCAATTTGTCTCCTTATTGTGTTGTCTCTGCATGACATTTTATTTTATTAAGTCAAAATAGACACACAAGAAAATATAGGATACAACAACAAACATGGGGAAGAGTAAAAACATTGCAGTGGTTTAAGATGATGTACAGTACAACAGATACAATTATCATGGTAAACTGTGAAACTGATGTAATGAGTGACGACTTGTGTCAGGTGATAAAGCCTGAGGGAGTGGTGAATCGGAGCCGAAGGGTGTTAATTGTTGCAGCAGCTCGGGAAATGAGAACGCTTCTGAACCTCAGCACTCTCACGCCCGTAAGGGAGCGTCTGTAAGTGTACGCTCAAGAAGGAAAATGTGCACAGGCCTTTGAAAAAGCAGGCTAGCATCTTCTCCTCTGCACAGGCCTGTGGGAGACAGGGAGATAAAGCCGCTTGTGCCAGCCAGAAGAGTCCGGGAGCTGATTTGCATCAAACAAAGTTAGCTGCTCCGTCATCTGCCATCAACATCCTCACCGGGCCCCCACCGCACCGATCGATACGGTTTAGATTCCTTTAATCACGTGCGGATTGACTGTAAACATATTAACCTTGATCCTCTCATCCTCTCGCTCGAGCCCAAATTGTCTCCAACCTGATAAGCATCGGCTACCTTGAAGCCCAAATGGAGACAAAAAACCCGTCCACGGGCCTGCGTCCCTCTGCATTCAGATGTGGTCGTTTAAAAGTCGTTTTGTTTCATCTCAAAGATAACTCGGTGTGAAAATCGGTAAACATGTTCAGAACCGCTGTTATGGTTAATATAGCACTGGTTTTATCATATTTTGACCAGACTGTCTATGGTCACTGTCTTTGTCTGTCTGTTTTATAGCATCAATTTATGTGTAATCCAGTTGAATTCTGAGCCAACATCAAGGCATGCTGAATTATGATAGAGAAACTGTTTATCAGTTTTGTTTTATATTCAATCTGTTTTTAAAGGCTAGTAAACTGATTTTGTTGATGTTATGAGGTTCTAATAATGTAATATCATGTTGTGATATTTTATGTTTCTCCCCTCTCCTTTGCTTTGCAATGTGTCAGCCGCCTGTAACCCAGCAGTAAGTGTTTTATTAATGAAAATACACCCGTTGATGTGCCTGACACGCGTTTTCAGGAGTGTGTGTTCAGGCAGGGGTAATGATGGCGGCGCCTTCCTTCCCGTCTCTTGCGTTTGACCCCACCATCATCACTGCTCCGACTCAGAGACGAGGCCTCCTGCTTGCAGAAAGTCATTTTACACATTTACCGTCCCTCCTGTGGAACATCGATTTTTCCTCAAGCTGTGGAGCTATTTGTTTTCTAAGCTGTTTTGAGAAATGTTTGTCCACCATGACAGCAGTCAAGATAATGGAATCCAAAAGCAGGGTGTTACTGGAGCTGCGGTTGATACAGCACAAGTCATTTTAATTAGAGGAGGGTGAATTACAACAGTCACCCAACACACACACACACACACACACACACACACTCTCACACTCACGCTGACTCATACACTTACACCACATGCACAGACATGCACAATCTCTCTCTCTGTCTCTCTCTCACACCCACAAACACGCACACTCACACACACACACACACCCTCACACACACACACACACACACACACACACACACTCACACTCACACTCACACTGACCCATACACTTACACCACATGCACAGACATGCACAATCTCTCTCTCTGTCTCTCTCTCACACCCACAAACACACACACTCACACACACACACACACCCTCACACACACACACACACACTCACACTCACACTCACACTGACCCATACACTTACACCACATGCACAGACATGCACAATCTCTCTCTCTGTCTCTCTCTCACACCCACAAACACTCACACTCACTCACACTCACACACACACACACACACACACACACACACACACACACACACATTTTTTGTTTGTACAGGAACAGGCAGTGGGAATTATAATCTAGCAAAGCAACTTGTTGTGTGCTGAATTCACTGGGAAGTTGAGAGGATCTAATAGATCCATTTAACTAATTAGGGCGGTCTTAATCAACGAGCTAACTTTTGTGCATTATTAAAACAACTACAGAATTAGCTATGAGCATGCAAGGTTTATCCCCAAAGAAAGCTGTCTTTCTAGTGCCACAAAGTGATTTTACTGTAATAGAGGCAATGCCACACATTTTGCTAATGCAGATGTGTTGTACATCCACTTCCGGGTTTGGACGACATGATACGCCACCTTGAAAAGACATTCATGGCATGCAAGCGTGCACATCTAAGTACGATCATACCTTGCTAACTCAGATGGAGAAAGCCAGATACAACCTTGAGACTTGATGTTTGTGGTTTCTTGTCATTGTTGCGTGAAGCTGTGGGTCAAATGTATTGCTGTTGGGAGGTTTATGTTTTTCCTACGTGTTTCTGGTATGGTACAGTGCTGTGGAAAAAAAAAAAAAAAAAAAAAAAGTCACTAACTACAAACATGGGGACGAATAAAACCGTTTTATAATATAGTGCTCTAAGATGACATACAGTACGATAGCATGGCAACCTGTGGAATTAATGCAATGAGCAATTCAGTAAATACCTGATTAAGTAGCTTTTCATGTGATACAGCCTGGTGAGGTTGTGGCGATAGATGCTAATTCCTGCTGCTGTGTAATTATGCTGCTCATCCTCAGCTCCCGCCCAGATAGGGAGCTTCTGTAAATGTTGATATGCCTCTTTTATGTGTGGTAGATAGACAAGACCTCCACCATGCATGGTGATAGAATAGTGAATGTGGTATTGTGCATCTATAGACATCTACAGACAATACTGCTGCTCTGAAGGGCCTTGCTGGAGAGGGTATGTCTCAGACCTGACAGGATCCACAGTAACAGAATGAAAATAAATCAACTTTATGAGTTTGACAAACTAGTCTTTACTTAATTGAAACACCACATGGACCCTGAGAATAATGAAGATCAATTCTGTTCAGAGACATAGAATTATGTGGACAGATGAAGTTATTACAAGAGATGAGATGTACTGGCTAAAATAAAGGTGTGTTCGTGTGTGTGTGTGTGTGTGTGTGTGTGTGTGTGTGTGTGTCTGTCTGTCTGTCGGTCAACATTCATGTATGCATTTGTTTCCATGTGTTCACTTTTGAAATTTTCCAGCCATCAAACAACTAAAATATAAACGATTTTTTAAAAGATGTAAAATAGCAGAGCAACACTGAGGACGGTGACATTCGAAAATGATGGCAAACGGTGCCCGCCTCAACACTTTCCCTTTGAAATAATCCGGTATTGAACCGAGGATATTGGTATTCAAATTGTACCAAGGCTTCAAAATGCATTCGGAGTTCACACAGCGGTGTACCATCTTGTTAGACTTCTTTATTTATTTTTACACTGTAGTCTGGAAAATGTTTGCTCTCAAAGAGCAGGTGGAATGAGGACATCCTGGTCTTTTCCAGGGAGTGCCAGACAATTTCTTACATCACTAAATATCACTGCCAAAAAAAAAAAAAAAAAAAAAAAAAAAAAAACTGTTCACAGTTTAAAAGGGAAGACACATAGTTACCATCATATCAACATTTATGTTCATATCTCATAGTATCCATAACCTGGGCAACACATGTATGGAAAGGAATAGTTATACCATAAACAGGTTGTTGAGCTGCAGAATCCTCTGTCTGAATTCCCACAGGTGTAACCATCAAATCAAGCTCGGCATGAAGTTCCGACGTGAGCCCTCCCATCATGCACCGCTTCCATCCATGCTTTCAGAGATCCAATTAGGCATGATTCTACAGAGGCTGATCGCGTTTACGGCTTTAATCATTCAGATTAATCAATATTCAGGTCCTGGGCATGATGAATCGGACGTTTCCAGCAAAGTGTGGCGCATGTTTGACGGACCGCGCTCGTGCCCTGAGTCATTTAGAGGCATCTACACAAAGGGGTAATCACCATCCAGGAATCCTATATTTGATTGTTATCTACCCAAGTGCTTAAGTGCTGCAGAGGCTCATGGGTATTTCCATGCTGTTTTTGTCTCATATGCACTGGAGCCAATTGGAAGTAATTAACTGAGAACAACATACCCTGACAAGTGTGGTATTGCTATTTTTGAGGTGAAACTATTGATCATGTACAATAAACACACACACACACACACACACACACACACACACACACACACACACACACACACATATATATCTGAAAAAATATATGGAGAATGGCCTTGGATCAATATTTTTTTTGGGTTCTACATAGGGATGGATGAGTTATACATTTTTCAGTCAAAAAAGTTTTCATTCATTCGGTGATTGATTGTTAAATTTACTAAGGTGTGTTTGTGAGGAAAACGCCTGTACTTAGACAAATGTTGCCTGAAGCATACATTTAATGTCCTGCAGATTTTATTGTGGTTTATTGCAATAATATTTCAATATCAAGGATGTTTATGAAACTGGAAATCAGAATACTATTAAAATGATTTATGGGCATCATATTTATCTATGCTGTATCATGAAAAATGGCACTGCTAGGAAGTTTGATTGATCAATCAACAGACAGGACAGGAAATATCAATTTTATGAAGTGTCTTAACCAATGGAGAAACCATGTTTACTCACACTTCAGTCTTCAAATGAATCACAGTGATTTATACCATACACAGAAACACTCTTCAGTGAGGGGGGGGGGGGGGGGGCGTGCTGTATTTACTTCTAGATCTAGTGGTGTCTTTTACATAAAATTACAACTGTGGAGTGCTTACACCATACTCGTTTTAAATGTTGCATAGAGCTTGGCACAACTCACCAACAATGGTTTACTCACACCATCCTTATCTCAAATGCAGCACAGAGTTTTGAACAACATGTGCACTATTGTTGATCCATATCATACTCATGTCAAATGAAGCTTCACAGTGCGCTTAACATGACACTTGACACATATTGCACAACATAGCTACTACAGTGTGACTGCACCATGCGCAGGTCAGATGTATCATAGTGCTTTAAAATGCATCCACCGTTGTGCTAACCACACTCTTCGTGCCAAATGTGGAGTTCAGAGAGATAGCTGGGGAGGCTTGTCTTTGATATTTTATGACTGCCCACAACGTATTACCCACGCTCTGGTTCCAACTGTTTGATCGCACCTAACCAAGAAAGAAAAGCCCACGACGACACCAACACTGCACTCCCATTAGTCTGAAAATCCACAATGCACAGATTACATTTGTCACCTTGGTGTGAATCAATGTAAGCCTCCTGAAACTGAAACAGCAGCATTTTCTGTTGAAGGTATATGTTGAGTTTGTAGATACTGTTTGTATGGGGTAGTTATGCAGAAATCACTTCTTGATTGCTGTCAGCATTATATATATGCATAATCCATATGCATGCCCTGCATATACATACCATATACACCATGACTCCCCACTGCAGCTCTCTGAGTTATGATAAAAAAAAAAAAATAATAATAATATTCTGGAATGTATTTTTGCTGCAGGGCTTTGTCATCACCTTTTAATTTTTCTGCAGCTATGAGTTTTAAAAATGCTAATTAAGGTTTAGTGGTTAAAAACCCTGGCATATAGCAGGGAATCAACCTTCTCTCAAAGAGACTATCACTCCAGCAAAGCCATTTGAAAATCCTTTTTTGGTTCTCTTCTTGGTCATTAATTCTCAAAATAAATGTCAAAAGCGAAGTCACATGCAAACTATGCAATATAAACATGGTATATTAATTTACTTCAGAGCATATTCTCCTAAGAATCAGCCAAGAAAGTTAATTTTACAAATAATTCAAACTTGCATATTAGCCATGACATTAGATCAATATTCTTGTAAATGTTGCAATCAATATTGAAATATGTTTGAACTGAGGCGGTTTGTAGGAATTTGTGTTCAAACTGGAGTTTCTGCTGCTGTTGACAGCCCTTTTCCATTCAGACCCTCTGCTGTAGGGTAACTACCACAGCATAACCCAACAACATTTCATCCTTTGTTTACATATCTGTATTATTATTTAAATGTATTTATTTCTTGTTTGTTTGTTCCTCTATCATTTGCTCATTTCAATTCAGTGTAAATAGACCTTTTTTTTCTTTCTTTTCATTATTCATTTGCATAAGAATAAGGTCGTTCCCGTCATGGGTTGGATGTTTCTTGTAGAACTGACTGCTCCATGCATAAGTTTGTCTCCTTATTTAGCCCTGTTCCAAATGTGAGTCTAACAGAATTTAGTGCAGGCTGCATTCCGAGCACACATCTACACTTTCTGTTCATTTTCATAAGATATTGAAATTGACTTGCCATTAAATAAATAACTAAATAAATAAAGAAAAAAAAAAACTGTGGGCACATGCTCCAGCTCACTCTGCATACAGATGCAACCTCTCTGCAGCTGGGGACAACACACTATCTGGTGTGTAGAGAAAAATAAAAATAAAAAAAATAATTCCCTTGTGCTATAGTAATGAATCTCTTTTTATGATTGATTACTATTGTTCATCTAATGGAATTTTTAATTAACATCACTAAGATTTGAACAGCAAATTAGTAAGGGAATATGTGACTTTTGGCATGCCCTTTTTTCAGTAACTGAATAAAAATGATAAAAAAAAGTGTGCATTTTTGTCTGAATATCAGTGTCATCAATGTAACTAATGTTAATTGATAAAAATCAATAGGTCAGGCAAGTTATCAGCTGCACATAGCTTGAAGGAATGCTAGCAATACAAGTCTGTCACCGTAATGTATTTCAGTGTGTCTAATTGAACGAGAGGGCAGCTGGCAGTCAGTCCTGCTGTTTTTTTAGACTTTCAGTATTGTGTACATATAATTGTAAAGTATGGATATCCAAACATTCACCAGAACACACCAAAAAAGTAATATATGCAAGGGAACCTAAAGCTTACAGAAACCTACCATTTTAAGATCCATCAATGTTTTACAGAGATATCTCCAGAAACACTGTGCCTGGCTATCCTTAATGTTAGCACAATGACCGGATGTTCCAGAGATGCAACCTAGCTCCAATCAAAAGTGAACAAATACTTGTTCTCTTCTTGTATACGTTTTGTATATGAAATCATATATTTACATGGTTACTCAAACAGAAGTGATAATGGTACAAGTGTACTCTTTTCTTTGTAATTCTTGATATATGACATTGTAGTGTCTTTGTCTGAAGCCATTCTCATTGTATTTTACTGGGATTTGTTTATGCTGTTGCCAGTTTCCTTTGTATCAATAGAAATGCCAAGTCCACCCTTGTTGTAATCTATGGATTATGTCTGCTATTATATCATGTACAGAAACACACCAGAAACACACAAATCAGAAACACACAAGAACTACACACAATTGCCACACTCACCATTAAACAGCTAGCTGCATTGACGGCTGCTTAATGTCTGTCAAAGCAATTCTAGAATCTCAGCAAGGCATCCATCATGCACAGAAACCTGTGTGTGCGCTAAATGTTTGTAGTAAATTGCATGTTCTGTGATAAATATGCATCCAGTTAACAAGCCTGTCATCCAGGTGAATTGTGGTAATTAGGTAACTTTGCATAAGAAACGGATACAGTCAGCAGTGCCCATGTTTTTATTCACTTTGAATTGGTTTCTGCAGCCCTTTATATCAGTTTTCCATACACAAGCACATTTGAATAGTTACGATACTTAACAAACACTGGCAGTGACTGATGCCTACTTATCCTTTGGGTTTTCATTTTTTGTAAATGTTTCACATTTTGGTGGTTCATAATTATTCGTTTTAAAATCCACCCTTTAGCAGTGGTGTGGCCAACCCCAGTCATGGAAGGCCTCATGTTCAATCAACTCTCATTTTAATTGTTCAGTCAGCTTTTTAAATGTATTTGTTAAATGCTGAATAACAAAGACACCCAGAGGACCATGCACCTGCAGCCCTGCAGCACCAAGGATGGCCAGAAGTGAGCTACTGTTGTTGGCTGTCATTGCTTGCTGGACAGACCCCCTCCAGCTAAATTTACTTCCAGGGTTTCTTCAAAAATATTCAAGAAATGGAGGCAGTTAGCGGCAAGATCACAGTTTGTGGGAACTAAATTTAAATGTGATTCCACTGTAGCTGTGTTTTTGATGGTACCGAAGAAATGTAATTCCCCTGAAACAGGGATACACACGTGTATCACATGGAAAACAATTTTAGGAGTAAGTGATAAAGGTGTAAAAATACTCATACCCCATAGAAAATGTCAATATGTGGGTCATTGTGTAACACCATTTTCAAACTAAATATCAACTGAAAATAATCTGAATGAGTCAAGTGACTCTTTAAGGTGTCCCAAAAGTCCGTAATGACTTAGTGCTACATATATTATTGAAACTATTTCTGGACTGGCGTATGGTAAACCGTGCAGTCATACAGGGTAAGCATCTTCTTTGTACCTCAGCATTATGTCTGAGTTATATTTAACAGAGTGAAGCTTGAATCACAAGCAGCTACTTTGTAAAGCACAGCCCCTCATCAATTCAGAATAACTCTTTGTTGTTTTGCTATTTCTGTTTGGAAAGAAACAAAAAATGAGCATAGCCTCTCTACATTTGCAATGTCTTTCACTTTGTCTGGACCTGCTGTGCTGTAGCTTCACAGATCAGAGACTCCTGGGCCAGTCCTCATCAAAGCGAGCGATGCAGGATCAGTTTAGCATTTTTAGCTTACAGCAGACATGGTTATGATACGGACCGGGGAGAGCCGAAGCTAGATCAGCACTCCTGGTCTGAGACGATTTTCCAGTAATCGGCCGGATTTATTACAGCCCATGTAATTTACCACGAGCATTTGATGCACACATATGTGTTTCTGCACTTGATTGATGCCAGGTGCTATACTGTGCTCAAATGCCACAAATGGGCCAGGAAGGCAGAACGCCATTCCACATGACAGCTGCCGTAGCTGAGCAACAATTAAGCAGACAGCATTGTAGCTGTAAAACAGCAAGTGTATGGATTGATTACAGCTCTCATGTGCTTCGGATGCTGGCTCCATAAATCACACGAGGGAGGTGAATATGAGTGCCTGTGAACAGGTAGACCCTCTGGTTTCCCTGAGCCAAATGTGTGGCCTTGGTATTTCCACTGGTAAACTATTACAATTGGCCACAACTTCAAAGCGCCAGTAACAGACATTACAGGGAGGCTTCAGTGTGGTGGTGAAGCCTATGGCAGAAGACATACACTTTGAGAAACAGGCTCTAGTCCATTCAACAGAAGTAAAAATTCTGGTCATTAAATTATATGCGAGGGAGTGCTGAAATAAGATCAGGTTTTACATGCTGGAGTCTTCATATTATCCATTACAAGCTAAAAGGGTTACAGTTAGGGTGGAAGTTTAGCCGCACAATCTGGCACTATATATTCATAAATCGTTTCAGAATATTGAACTGGGATCAGTTTGCCATATAGATTATAATGAATTAGATGAAAGAGTGTACACGGGAAACCCTATATCAGCTTTCCTGCTCTGCTCAGTTTGATCTGACATAAATCTGTCTTAAGGGACATATCATTGGCACTAAAAGTAACCCAGCTCCAAAAGTTAACCCAACCCCCTGAAGTTAACCCAACCCCTAAAGTTAACCAAACTCAAATGGAAGTTACACCCCTGATCCTACTTGTAAGTGCAATGCTCAAAACTCTCTGCTGTATGTTGAAAGGACAAGCTTTTGATATGCGCAGAGAGAGGCTGACCCTACATCAACGCTCCTGCTCTGAATTTCTTGAAGCCTTTGATTTCACTGTTAGAATCTCTAGAATCACAGATACACGTATACTCTTCCTATGATTGAGGTCAATTCATCTAAACAGCTGAAGATCGTTAGCCAGGTTTGTTAGCCAGCTCAGGACATCGCAGGTTTTCCCTTGACGCAGGGGGTCTCCACGACGTTGATGTCATGAAATACCTATGGATCTGTGTACACGGTTTTGCTCAGAGCATTAATTGGTCTCATGTGAACGTTCAGATCTTTGCTTTATTGAAATAAATGTTAAAAAAAAGATGGTTGTCATGTCTTAGCAACAAGCACATATTCTTGGATTTCCAATTTGCCACTAAAAATACATTTTTCAACTAGTCTCTGAGGAATTGCACATCAAACTCATTAAAAAATGAATAACAAGCTGTGACCCAATTAAAATATGGGAAAACTTAAATGTTGCAAGAGGTAGAAAAGATATGGAAAAGCAGTTCTTTACTTAAAATATAATTAATTATACAATATGAAGAACAATTACAACAATTAAGTGTGTATGACATCTGGTGTTGCCAAAATGTGCTTTATTTATTCATACATTAGTTTATGTAGTTATTTGGTAGTGAATGCTGTGAAGCAAATAAATCGTGAAATTATGCAATACTATTTTCAGTCAATGCTTGCCTTTAGGTCTGAATTGAAATCAAAGAATTCAAACCCCTTTCTGGTTCGTTCAAAAAATTCCTTTCCATGATTTTAGTGAACTCATGGCACTGCGTCTGTGAAGATAAGAAATGAACACTTATGTTTAATGGTAAATCATGGTTTTGGACAAATATGGAGTTAATCCAGAGGGTGATGCCCATACAATCTGTTTGACGGTACTCAGTTTTACTGAGTATACCGAGTCAATGCCGGCTGGAAGCTTGAGGCAAAAGTCTTGAGGGAATGTCTTCAAAGAGCTGGCACAAAATGAGCAGGATTCTGAGGTCTGGTACTCATAGTAGGTCAAAAACAGCCGGCTAAACCCAGGAAATGCTGTCACACTGGGGTACACATTTTGCCTCTAGTTAAAATCTTTGAAGTACAGTTACATTTCAGCTGACACATGGCACTTTTGTCCTTGGAACACATATGTTTTCTACCAAGTGCAACTCGATATGGAAAACTATGTACTGAGTACAGTTCAAAGCATAGTCGTGTGCCTAACACACAAAAACCGTTCTCCTAGCATATGGGACAGAAACACGATTGGGAATTCTTGCCATGCGGTGCCTATTTGGCTTATGCAGCTATGGTAAAACGCATATCGGAGTTGAATTACGTCGTTGTGATTGATTGTGTATGTGAGTCATGCAGCAGTAGTGAATGGCTGATATTCAGAGAACATGTGTCTTTTACTTTTACTCGCAAATGAATAAGAACATTACGTTTTCTTCTCTAAAGCAACAATTTGGTTGAGAGCTATCATGCACCAGTGACTCAATGATCTATTCCAGTGAAGAGGGAAAAAAAAACACTTTGGTTGGTTCAAATGAGACAATGATTGCCATGATTGGTTCATGAAACCTCCTCTCAGCCATCACTACCAAGTACCTCTCTTTTATCTTCAGCAGAATCTTTGCTGGGGTTGACATCCCGTTCTTGTCTTGTCTCGCAGCTCCACACGGACCTGGACAAGGGCGACAGCGCAGTTAAGTACACTCTTTCGGGGGACGGGGCCGGCTCCATATTCACCATCGACCAGACGACAGGGGACATCCATGCCTTAAGGAGCCTGGACAGGGAGGAGAAGCCTTACTACACGCTGCGTGCCCAGGCTGTGGATCTGGAGACAGGCCTGCCCCTGGAGCCAGAATCAGAGTTTGTGATCAAGGTGCAAGATATCAATGACAACGAGCCAAAGTTCCTGGAGGGTCCGTATACTGCCAGTGTGCCAGAGATGTCCCCTGTGGGTAAGTTAGTTCTATTCCATTCCTCTACTGTAATTGCAGCACATGCATGGAGATAAGCACAAAAATACCAGTAGCTTATGCTGTTGTTATTTTTGTCCTTTACTGCGAGTGATTCCCATCTGTCCTTAAATAATTTCCAAACCTCACTTAAGTCTTTCTTCTTGAAAGAGCCCCAGTCAGCCAATTTTACCATCTTGTCTCTTCCTATTATTAAAAAAAAAAAAAAAAAAAAAAAAAAAAAACTTAAATGAAAATGAATTAAGCTCACAACAGACAATGAATTTGTGTGGAGACGGAAATATTTATTCATGAATTATGTCAACAATAACTGTGCCCTCATTTGCTCAGCATATTTAGGAAGAGAAAATATCATGGCATTTAGGACATAATTTTGGGAGAAAATAAGAACTGTTCATGCTTTTAGTGGAAAGTCAATTTTTAGACTTTGGTAATTGTGCAGCAGTACTGGAAAACTACAGAATGTTGTACATCAGCTGCAAGACAGCAAAATGAGTCAAGGCATGCTTGTTTGTAATATGAATCATCATAATGGAATTATCGGATAAAAATGGATTTCATATTTCTTCTAAGGAAAGCTAAAGTGGATATATAAAGAGTTGTTCAAGTATTTGGGAATTTACTGTGGTAGTTGTATTAAACTTGAAGTGATTCAGCCCCATATTTTTCCCTTTTTTTCCCTCCTGAAAAGTACTAAAAAAGTGGGGCAGTCTATAGCCTAGTGGCTAAGGTACATGACTGGGACCCCTGAGGTTGGTGGTTCAAGCCCCAGTCCAGGCACAGCAAGAACACCACTGCTGTTGGGCCCTTGAGCAAGGCCCTTAACCCCACATTGCTCCCAGGGGAGATTGGCCCTTGGTTAGTCTAATCAACTGTAACCAATTTTAAATGACAGTAATGTAATGTACTACACCATAAGTGCTATTCAGAGATAAGAATGAATACCTTAGCAGATATGTCCTAATTGTGTTTTTAAATTATTCTGTCAAACACTGCATTAATTCAGGCGGAATGCTGTCCAGAAATACCTCAATCTTCCCCGGCCCATATTCCGCTACCTTAAAATCTGCTCCAGTGGCCATTGTAGAAATATCTGAGAAACTGGCTCGGAAAAAGTGTTTAAAAAATGGTGCTGTTAACAGCGCATTATGCATGAGATTAAACGCAGCACATCTCCCAGTGGACAGGGGGCGATAAAGTACGTCAGTGGTCCGAAAGTGACCCAGCAACAGCGAGCGAGAACACCACTGACTCAGAGACAAGGTGACTTTCATTGAGTTTTTCATATATTTATTTATTTATATAATGTTTCACCATGAAGGCTTTTGTCTATGTTTTTGCGTCAGCGGGATCAGATCAGAATTTATTTACAAAGCAAAAAAAAAAAAAACTCAGAGATGAGATGAGAAATAGAAACTTCCTAAAGAAAGAAAGTTGTGGGGTCTCTCGGAGAAAGTTACCTCCAGCCTATTGCTTTCTGAAACAGGGACTCATCCGGCTCCTCAAAGCAGCAGTGTGGACTACGGCCCTCGATGGCTCCCCAAAGCGGACTGGGGGAGGGTGCTATTTTGTGTGGGTGTAATTAAAGCCGCGCTAACCCTGGGTGGGTTTTTTGTACAGCCTTGAATGTCCTCTCTCAACGTTATTACTACTAATAGGGAGGGGGGAGACTCATTGGAAGATAACCATCTTCCACTCTGAGTTAATTAAAATGACCCCATAGCTTATAGTTCTGGAGCAACTTGCAATGACAAAAAAAAAAAAAAAAGCAAGAGGGGAGAGCACCCTCTATGTCTCTCTGAAAGGACTAAAAAAGTAAACATACCTGAAAATGGCAACACTACGTACACATGTGAATTATTAACCTGTGATTATTTAATTTCACACAATACTCATGTTTCCCCTTGCTTTTGTAATTCATTTAGTAAGAAACATCTAGTTTTGTATTGTTTTTCTAAACATCAGTGAAGAAATTCACATTTGAAAAGCTCATGAGCCCTGTGCTACATTTGCAGTTAATACAACACATTAATGTACTTTCCCATGCATTTCAAGTGTAGCATTTTTTAAAGTCTAATCACTATTATTTATGGACTTTCTGCCAATCTCTGTACCTCAGTTGAATGAATGCCTTCTGTACCATCTTCAGCATCTTTCATCCTGTATATAGGTTTCGACAGAACATGAGATCTCAGTAGGTTAAACAATGATTGAACTGAAGCAATCATTTTATCTGGAAAAACAGCTCAGTGGTGACAGTCAAGATTATAATGTAATTTACTAAAAGGATATTTGTATGAATCCAGTAAATTCAACTCAACAGTATACATTTATTTGCTGGCTTAGATCATGATTGGGTTAGAAGACTTTTAGTTGTATACGCTGTATTGGACTCCTCTTGCTATACGCATTGCTATACTCTGCATAAAGATTGTTGTCAGATAAATGTAATGAGCCTCTCATTAACATTGAACGGGCAATAAAACGCACATTAAGAGAACACATGTCCCATTATAACGTTATCTACCCACAATTAATACAGTCCCACCCAGTTATCATATACACAGCCTTCTCCATCAGTCGAATGGCCAAACTGGCATGTGCTGTGTACCTTATTCTGGCCTGCCACTGGGCTTTGGAAGTACCTCTTCTGCAATTACCAGCTATGGCCCACATCCGTCTGCATTGGCACGGCAACAACTGCCTCAGACACCGAATCTCATCCATTTCAACGCTCTTTAAGGTGCCTTTTTTTGGTTGCCAGGGCATCAAAAGGATTGTGAATTGAAGATATGTTGACTCCATGCTCCTGTGATGGAAATGACAACATAGAGCAGGCAGGAGAATATGGCAAGGGTGGTTGCCATGGAAGCCTTCTGCATTCCAGGCTAAGGTGGAATTTTGCAGCAGGTGGAGCTGATAACTTCATTAAATTCTGAAATCAGCAATAAAAAAAAAAATAAAAAAAGTTAATTGAGAACAAGGTCTAATTTATAAAAACGCCCTGACCAAGATCACAAACCACAGCAGTACAATATAAAACTGAGCAAGGGACAACTCAAGCATTAAAACGGCAGAGGTTTTTTTTTTTTTTTAAAGGACAGAAACAGTTTTTGAAAAGAAACAAAAGTCTTGAATTTGTTCAGTGCAGGATTTCCAATGTAGTTGCAACTACACTGAAGACTGCTTGGAACACCGCAGCACCATCTACCAAGTAATGTGTTTCTGAAACAGGACAAGGGATGTAGAAAATTTTGTTAATTCCATAGGGGTACAACCATTGCTTTCCCTGAAATGTGGAGGCAGGTTTTGGCAAAAACCCAAGCCAAGAAGAAAATTTCTATTATTTGCGAGGACTTCACCCTTCAATACTTTTACACTTTCTCTTTCTTCTCATTTTCAAACCAATTTGCTACCCAGTGTTTCCTTTTAACTCTTATTTTTAAAAGCCTGACAGCATTTGTATGCCTGTGTCATTGATATAGCCTTTTTGTTGATTCGGGGGAGTGCAGACAAGCCAAACACTCTCCTCACAAATGCCCTGCAGTCCGCCAGGCTGAGTTAGCTAGTGTGATCATTTGGCTTGTACTGAAGATTCACAGAGTAGTGTGTGCAGGGAGACGATGGGGGCCAGACTGACTGGTAGGGGCTGGGAGGTGGCTGGTGTAAGTTGAGACACATTCATTCCACTGACTGGACCTCTCCCTCCCACCTCGATGGAGCTGTGGCCAGTTTTGTGCCATCCTATACTGGCATAGTCTGTTATTAAGTCAGCCTACACCACTAGTCACCCCTGGCCCTGGAGAACCTCTGCCTATGCTGGTTTTTGTTATTCCTCAACCAGGTTAAACCCAGATATCTGGTGACCGGTGAATATCATGTTTGAATCGGTACTCAACTGCTAGGTAACAATAAAAAACAGCAAATCCCATGTCTCTTCAGGAATTGGAGTTTGATCTAGGCAGAGGAACAGTGTCTTACCAGAAGAGCCAGCCAGGAGTATCTTCTGTATTGGAGTACTCATTCTGTAAATGGATCTTATGCTGTGCATTCATAAATAAGCACACTGTGCCATTAATCCATGGAAAACCTAATCCTAACTCCAATAAGAAACACAATTTCAAACATCAGTTGCACAGTAATTGGCTTTATAATTACTTTGTGTTTCAAGCAAGTTTGCTGTCCGCTGAAATAGCTGCTACCCTCCTATTTTAATTACTCATGGAGTAATGACCTGACTCAAATCACTCATTTTGATTTGGACGTACACATTGAGATTATGACTCAAATTCAGTGCATGCCGTATTTATGTGGAACATTGTGAATATGTATTTTTAATGCAGTTTTATTTTGGCAGAACATCATACCCGGGAGGAATTACAAGACTAATATGGAATATATCACATATATCACAAGAGAAACATGGACAGTGATGAAGCCTAAAATGCAGAAAGAAATAGCAGAGCGACAGCAAACTTGAATATAGATACGAATGTCCAATACTGAGGTCTGAGAGCTTGGCCATTGAAGGGACATGCTTCCATTGTACTTGAACAAATGATGAGCAAAATAATGACTGGTTATTAAAAAAAAAAAGCATTACCTGAACTCACATTGTTTTTAGGGTCCTAGACAATAATGAGATAGAGCATCATTAGCTTGCATAGCATTGCAATTTGGATTTGTAGTGCCAGACAACCATAGGCATGGATATATTCAGTGTTAAATCAACTCTGATGGAGTAAATTTAATCTGTTTTGAGCTATATAAACTCGATAGACTTGACACAAAAATTAATTTAGGATGCTCCAATGATTTCTGAATTCTGAAAATCCATTTTGCTTTTCTGTGCCCAAGATTTTATCAAACACTGTTTTTTATGATGATTTTATAATGACTGACAAAATTGTATTTCTTCCACAGTATAAGTTATTGTATAGGCAATGGTAAGGGGAAACAATGATGTGATCCATGCCAGCATAGCCTAATCAAAACATCTGAACATGGATGATCTTGTAAAAGTAGTCAGAGAAACTCTTGTGATCTATATTCCTCAGTTATAAAACTGTAGGCTTGCATAGGAGCACGGTGCACTTCTATTTAAAATGGATATTTAATGAAAAAAAAAAAAAAAAAAAACTTTCAGCTGAGATTCTCACACCTGCATACATGAGTTCACAGTGTTTGTGAAGTTGTGGTCTTTGTAAACTTGCACCAGCTGAAAGTGTGGTGTACTTTTAATACCACAGCTTGGAAAGTGCTGTTTTCCTGTTTCCAGCTGAAAGCCATGGCTTGATTTAAGGTTTTCAGTCCAATCGATGGATATGTGTTCTGCATGAGACTCCAAAAACCCCCGTCCCCTTATTAAAACACCCACTAAACAAGTCATTTAAATGACATGGGTACACGTGACCACAGTGTTCAAGCTGTTATCTCAATAAACTTGCATCTTGTTTTCATCTTGCTTTCTTTTTAAAATGACCATAAGCATGGGACTCTCTCCCCTCCCAGTGGATGGGCCTTATGCCCATGAGCTCCCAGAAGCCAATTCTACCCCCCCCCCCCCCCCCCCCCCCCAGAATTACCCATCAGACCCTTAGGCCCCCCACCCTCAGTAAGTAATGCCATAATTCGGTTCCCATAGTGCTCTGCTCTGCAACAGCAGAGCACTTTTCATGTCACAAGGAGACCACCATCCCTTGCCTGATAATGTCTCCTTGCAAGAAGCCCCAGGACACGCCGCTCTGTCTTCCTGTCTTTCTTTCTTTTCCCTCTCCTCCAGTGCAGCCGTCTCCCTGTAATCCATCAGGTTAAACGGGGTTGAGTGTGATTTTCCGCAGAGAGCTGGAGCCTCGTTCTCTTCTCTCGACGGATGGAAAGCGTTCACGGTCAGAGAAAAGAAATCTCACAGCGGGCTGAGTTAGAGTCGACAAGCAGCTCCTGTCACTCAAATCTTTCCACGAAAAACTATCATTAGTAACTGCTATTGTTAGGATATGGCCCTCAGCAGATCATGCCTAAAAATATCAAATGTGATTTTTTTTTTTTTTTTTTTTTTTTTTTATTGATACATCTGCTCCACCGCAATAGAAATGCATTCATGCTTAGCTCTGTTAGACAGATACATTTTCATCCCTTTATGGACAAATGGATTTAAGAAGAAGCTCTTGTTAGCCAATAGATGAAGAGTGTATGCAAAAATAAATTGTGAATTTATCAAATTATCTGCTTGTACTCATCCTTACCCATTGACATGCACAGTTTCGCATTTACATCCTTTTATTCAATCACATTGGATAATATTTACTGATGGAATTCTGACAAAGCACAGCAGCCATAGCCAGAAATATAAGCACAAAATGCAAACCTCTGAGAATTTGTAAATTATTTTCGTTTTGTCAAATGTTGTCTTTATCATTTCTTTGATGCAAAGTGGCGCTTCAGTGTTTTTAATTTTCTGCTAGTCCGTCTATTTATTCTTCTGTGTGCCGAGTCCTCATCTTTACTGCATTTCTATATGATTGTAATCTCTGTATGGAACATAATTTCCTGTATGCTTGGCCTCATCTTCATTGTTGGAGTCATTACAGAACATAGTCCCTGAAATCTATGTTGAAATTTTCATGATGGAGAAATCACCGCTTGACTGTAAAATGGGTTAGTATAACTTATTATATGCAGGTTTGCCAAGAGTGTGCCTTCATTCTGACCAATGAGATTATATTACATCAATGACATTTGTGAGATGCTCTTATCCAGAGCGACTAACAAGGCAAAGTGCATAAGAATGGTACGAAAAATGAAAAGATAAGAGAGGGGTAAAGTCCCAAAGTTATCGAATAGATTAGAAGTCCCCTACAGACTATCTAAGGAGAAAATAAACAACAGCCTAGGTTAAAACAAATGACAGTTTCATTTCACACGAGCAAATAAGGTTAGAGACGTTACAAAGAGCAAGGGAGGGGAGGGGAGAGGAGCAGCCTGAAGAGGTGAGTCTTCAGTTTGCGCTTAAAGGTGGCCAGTGTCTCTGCCATTCTGACCTCCACGGGAAAGTCATTCCACCACCTGGGGGCCAAGACAGACAGCAGACGTGAGCTGGAAGTGCAGGAGCCGAGAGGGGGCAGCATCAGGCGACCAAAGGTAGCAGAGCGGAGGGGTCTGGCAGGACTGTAGGGTCTGATGATCTTCTGGATCAGATGCCCCCTTTTGAAATACCTCTTGTTAGTGCCAGGACAGCGTCCTGTTTCAGGTTCATTTGAGCATGACAGGGGTGCTTCTCCATTGAGCACAGCATCATCCCAAGAGATCCTGATTCAAACATGCAGCGAATGTGCTTTCAGTGTTAAATTCTCTGTTGTTTGGTTATACATAAATAAACACCAAATAATGTAATAAAACACAGTAATAAGCATGTATACTGCATCAAACTGTCAGCTTTGCTCTAGCACAATGACAGTCCTTATATTGATGTCTGTGTCTTTGGTGTTGAAGAAAACTTTTAATCATAACTGATGTTCACACCCCCTTCATAATGAACCATAATGTAGTTAAAATACCCAAATTGCTGTGCTGTGCTAGCAATAGAGATCCATTACGGATATATTATAGAATATAGGATTCAGTAATCTGGTCAAATCAAAAATATGATTCTCAATTCACATTATTTTCTTGCTCTGCATATAGTTTTATTGCCTAACAATTACACAGGCAATGTGGCCACACTTTTGGCAGCTGTGAAATTTTGGGTTTTTTTTTTTTTTTCACATAAAGCATGTAGATCTTCAAATGATTACTGTGTAAAAATTTTACAATCGTGATAATTATAGAATTTCAGTTTTAAGATCTAAGGCTTATGTGTGACTATAAAGCAGCCTTTGCTTTTGTTAACTTTGCTTTTGAAATGTGTGTGATTTTGAATAGCATGCAGTAACTGTCCAGAGCTTTGGCTTGACTCCATCTCTGCAATGCAGTGGCAAAGTTTTAATGGCTTTGAAATGAATCCACGGCAATCACCCATGAACTCTTCTCCTCCTCCACCCAGAAGGGGAGAGAGAGAGAGAGCGAGAGAGAGAGAGAAACATAGAGAGAAATCCTCTTCACACACAAAGTTTTAAGGTCTGAAAACAGATATCCACAATCTAACCTGGCACTGCAAGGGAACTAAAAACTATTAAATGAGAAGCCTAGAAACCTCTGCAAATATGAATGGCTTTATCTGAAAGCTTTGCATTGTGGGAAAAGGTTTGGAGGTCTGTTGCCATGGGTGTGACTTCACTGATTGGTATCGCCTTTGGGAACAAAGGGAAGAATGACCTGCAAATCAACTTAATGCAGGCACATGCTTTCTCATGAACGGGCGGTATAATTTTTGTGTGGATTTTCCATGTTCACATAATCTCCGTGACATTTAATGCAAAGAAATATGACCTTTAAATATTCACGACTGAGACCTTTAACACCCACAAGTGGTAATCAGACAGACTGATGTGCCCGCATTCCAATGTGTATGCATGGGCGTGGGACAAACCCTCTTTAATGGAACGCAGCACCAAAAGCCAGTCCACTTGAGAAGTTTCTGTACAGAAATCAATATTTTCTGGAAAATGCATTAGATGCTGAATGGTTGCAGAGGGTGAGGAGCAGGCTGTACTGTAAGGCTATGTATGCAGAATTTAAATGACCAGGATCTGGACATGGACATACACACTCTACTCTGCAGCGCTGCAGTTCCCCTCTATTCATTACTCTTTTTCAATTTGCTTTTGTGTCATTACATTTTGGAGAATTAAATCAGAGAATGTTTGTCAGTAACAATTTGGCTCCAAATTGTGCACACTGCTTTATTCATCTACTGGTCCTTGAGTGGGAGACTATTGTTTCTTAGGATGTGAGCTCATTAGTTAATTAAGGAACAATAATTAATTTCTCCCAATGGTTATGGCCAAATACGACAGGGATGACTTGCAACATATAAAAATCAAAAATTTATTTGACAAATAATGATATATTTCTTACAGCTAATAACTTGATATTAAATAAATGCATGTTTGTGTGTGTGTGTGTGTGTGTGTGTGTGCACGTACATAATGTGTGAACAATTTCCTAAAGCATGCAATGTCTCAAAAAGCATACGATTTCCAAAAGCAATACTGCATGTAAATGCCTCCTTGAGAATGTGTGGTCATGCCATTTTGGAAGGATGCTAGAACCACATCGAGATGTAGCGGCTGAGAAGGAACCGAACTAAGGAAAGAAGTTTATTGTAACTGTAATAGGATGGTTATATGATAGCCAGTTCCCATCAGTGAAGGCCAGCGAAGCATTGCTCTTCAGTACTGGGGCCACTGGGAGGGAATGCCCGCAGACAGTGTAAGGACAGGAGCAGTTCCCATAAGGTTGCTCTTATCAGAGTCCAGCTGCTGGGGAAGTCCCCTGCGGATTTATATTGGGTGAGATGCATTTCCCTACTGGAGGGGTGAGAGCTGGATGCTGTCCATGGTGCTGCAGAAGGACAATCACCAGAGTTGCTGTCCATGGTGCTGGAAAGTAACAATGTGTTCTCTGATATAAAAATCTTCAACTCAGCTCAGCTGAGCTATATTTGTACAGCACTATTTTACAAGGACACTGTTATAAAGCAGCTTTTCATAGATCCTGAGACCCCCCCCCCCCCCCCAAAAAAAAAAAAAAAAAAAAAAAACCATAATGAAAAAAAAATCATATTGCAACTCTGTAATAATTTTATTAAAAAGTACACTGAAATGTACAAACAATGTGTGTGTACTACAACAGGCCATTCTGCTATAAGTGTCTGTTCTTGTTAGTATAAACATAGATATATACATATAGTTATGCATTTTTAGCACAAAATTAAACCTAAAATCTAGGCTGATCTAATATGGGAGGACTTTCTGACCATCTGTTGTGGTCAGACTGCGAAAAGACCAACTTTATTGTGCCTATAATTTCAGAGAAAATCAATGGGGTATGCCATTTCCTTGCTTATAATTCACAGTTATTGCTATCGAAAATTTTCTTGCAAGCTCACTTCAGCCCAATTGTACTGAAATGAAGATAACCGCTTGCATCTGCAACAGCATGCTGTACAGTATTTAATTACTTTGCTTATAGTCTGTGTCAGGGAGAAATTTAACAGCAATAACGGTTAAAAAATGTAAAAGTAAATCTTTTAAAATTGCCCACAAATCTCCCACTGTCCCGAGACAGCTTCATCCTGGCGTTGCCCTCCACATTAAGCAGATGAAATTCCTCGCCTTTGTGCAGTTCTGTATCGGCTCAAACTCCTCTCGCACAAGTAAATGAGTCTTTTCACAACAGACAAAATCTAATTTGTTACCCTGGCTTCTGTGATACTTTGAAGCATATTTATGTGTTACTTTAAATATCATGTATGTATTTATTTATTTGTTTTAAAGCCTGACTGGCACCATCAGATTTTATGGTTGAAATTGTACCATTTTTTTTTTCTTTTTTGGTAACACAATTTAATGGCATCCGATGTGTCAATGAAATGTAGTTACGCTGAAATCCTCAAGCGGCCAGCAGATGTCACATTTATGAAAAACGGAAGATGGAAGAGCTCATATTGCATTTGTCTAGAGAGCTCTGAAACCCAAAAATTACATTAGCTCTGCGTTTGGGCCCCAGTCATCTTGTCCTTGTAAAGTTGTTTAAAACTATAACAATATTGCAGATTTCTTGATTTAATTGCGATGGAATGAATGAGGCTGATTTAAACCGTACTTTGCTTTGCCATTTCTCAAATGAAAACACTTATTTTGATGGAAATCTACACTGAATGCAATCTACAGATGTTACCATTCTCAATTGCACACCAGCAATACAATCTTTCACAGTATGCTAACGCTGCTTTGAATTTTTAATTATTCATTTCTAGCAACCGTATTTTACAGCTAATCACGAGCGGTAGCCAACATTCCCAACATTAGGACATGTTCTCAGCTGTGCCAATGGCAAGAGGATTAAACACAAGACCTAGGGCTGTTAGTGTGTGCTGTGCACATGGAAGAGCAGAAGAGAATAGAAATGTTTGATGATGAAAATCAGCAATTCAATCATGTGTGTGTGTGTGTGTGTGTGTGTGTGCGTGTCTGTGTGTGTGTGAGTGTGTGTGTGTGAGTGTGTTAAAATGTGTTTTTTCGGCTGCACACATGTGCCTGTGTGTGCATGTTCATACATACATACGTACATAACATTGCCAGCAAATCTAGGTTGCATATGTGACTGTGAGTTTGTGCTGAAATGTAGAAAAATAGGATGCTGCTGTAAGTGTAACCACATCAGCAGCAGCAGAGGCAGAGGTGGCAGAATTTCTCCCAGATATCCCACCCGTATGGATGAGGAAACAGTGGCACAGTTTCCTGGGCCACAGGAGAGAACAGAGAACAGCCTCTGCTGACAAGACTCAGGCTCTGACCTTCCTCACCCTGCATTTTAATACAATTGTTAACCATCTGCTAGCAGCGGGACGCTCAGTAATAAAAAGCCTGTTACAGGCAATTACCAGATTGGGTCTTTGTTTACTGCTGTGAGCCATAAATCCAATGAAGATTGATCACGGGACAACAGGTCAACACATTGGAGTCTTTTGGGATGTTCCTCCCTTGAGGGGTACAGTCGTATGGCTACCAGCTCACACAGACAGGGCTAAAATCTACTTTTCTTCTCATGGACATCGGGGAGATTGGAAAAGACACAGTAAATCCATCCCTGACGCTGTAAACCAAATGTATAATTAATCAAGTTCTATCACACAGTTTTTGTCAAGAAGATAGAAACTAATGTAATGACTATGGAGATTCTTTGCACGCTGTCCTTCATACCTTTTTTTTCATATATATATATATTTTTGTCAACAGCCAATAGTGCTGTAATGAATGTGAATAATAAAGCAAAACAAACAAACAACGGAATGATTCTGTGCTCAAAATCCAGAACGGAACAGTAATTTTTAATAGCTGTTGCTAATGAGCGGAGCCGAACACTGCATTCCCTTCCTCATAAATACACCTAATGTCCCACTTATTGTGACAGCCTGGAACTCAGCCATCTTGTTTCCGCATTATGTCCGTTTAATCTCTGTTTCCCTAATGTAACCTTGTCCATATTAACGTCGATACATGCCGTTTGTTGATTCAGCAGGCTTGTCAGATATAATGGTTTGGCATTCAAGCAGCCTGAAACTTATTGTGAGTGAATCTCATTGAGGATTGAGGTGATGTTTTTTGTTTTTTGTTTTTTTTTTCTCCCCACTAATTAATTAGGGTTTGAAGTAGGGCACAGAGCATTTTTAGTTAATTAGTAAATCATTTTCTGGATTTTCTGATGGAATTAAAGTACTTGTCAATGGACTACCTGAGGCAATAGAAGCTCTGGTCTGTGGGTCCACCCTAATTGGCCTTTATACCTGTGTTGAGTCATTAGACCAGGGGTGTCAAACTCCAGTCCTGGAGGGCCGCAGTGTCTGCGGGTTTTTGTTCTTTCCTTTTGATTGGCAGCCATTTTAGGCCTTGGAAACCAGGTGTGTGGACTCTTTAGCCAACCAGTCATTTTAATTAATCAATTAAGTGCTAAAACACACCAAAAACCAGCTACCACTGCGGCCCTCCAGGACTGCAGTTTGACACCCCTGCATTAGACCAAGGTTTGTAAGACTCAGCATGTAACACCATTCCACTGATGAAAGAATTATGCGACAATGTTTGAATCTTCTACCTTTTAACGTTGTGTTAAATGACAATACAGTTTATTTTTTTAAGAATGTTCTTACCATATACCCTTACATCAATTTTTTTAAATTTATTTATTTGTTTATTTTTTATTTTTGAAACACTGTGAACTGAAAATTTCAGTTAATACAAGCACCACACATTTCAATTCAATGCCCTGAAAAATCAGGAAACACAATTTCAGACACTAGTTGTCTCTGGGGCCACTTCAGTTTTATTGCTGAGCATTTTCTCCTTCTATCAAATTGCACAAGAGGCTCTCTGTATATGTGCCTCTGACTTATTTAAACTTGTATAGTATGAAAATCAGCATATACTGATTAATAAGTGCAAATAAAAACAGCATCCAATTGTATTCAATGACACAGCTCTCAGTTTGGCCCTGCTGCATCTCATGGCTAAAGGTTGAATGTTTCCCATTGCTTCCACAGGTACCTACGTGATGCAGGTGACAGCGACCGATGCAGACGACCCAACCTATGGAAACAGCGCAAGGGTCGTGTACAGCATCCTACATGGACAACCCTACTTCTCTGTTGATCCCAAAACAGGTAATATGCATGGGCTTAATATACATTACACACACATACGTTACATTCAATTCAATTTTAAGCACTTAGTAAACACTCCTCATACAGAATGACCCTCATCCATAACTAATCTCAGATTTGTGCATTTATTTTCAGAGGAATTTCAGGGGCAGCTCAATGGTGTACAGTGGTAGAAGCCTGGAGCCATACCAGCTAATATGGCATAATAATGTCATGGCACATTAGCTGGGATGGCTGTTTAGAACATTTGGCTTGCATTCATTCGACATTTTGTCCTTGACTTTGGTTAACCATTGATTTTGGTTAGTTTTTTATTTCTTTTTTTTCCTCAAGCATAGGTTTTCACACCTAGTTACTTTTACACTTTTTACTGATGTAATTACCCCATCCATTCAATGATCCTGTGGTTCCTCAAATTACAAATTCTCTCCCCTCTGAGAGGCCTGGAGGCCTAAACCCTAGTCAAAGCTAAAAACAAATGTTGAGTGAATGATACCCAGTCCTTTGTTGCAGAAGTCTGATGGAGAAAAACCCTGCATCAGAAAGGGAATCTTGCTCGCAGACTTTCTCCTGTGCTTGTTTGACCCGCTGCCACCGTCACCAGCAAAACACCATTACCACACGAGCTGGATGAATTTACAAACATGAGGCACATGTGACCCATTTCGGTTAAAGAATATTTCATTGCAGAAGGGGTCACCCTCTGCCAAGAAAAGCACAGCCATGATGCATTATGTGCTGGCAAGAAGAGGAGGCAGAACTCAAATTCACTTATAATGATTCACTTATGGAGCAGAGATATGTCTTCAGCTGATCTTTATGTGAAGCATAATAGTGGTTGGATGGCGCCATTCATTTCAGGGGCTGCGGTGCAGTGCAGATAAATCACTCCCTGCAATGGGTTTCTCTCAGAAAATGTTTAAGAATCAGAAATAAACTTCATCAGAGTCCCCCAGTCCATTGCAGTTCCCTTGATTCCGGGGTAGTGTGGGGAGAAAAAAATGTAATCCAAATGAATCGCAATATCATATCTTGTCAGAACTCAGTGGCGATGCTCCGTCAACTCATCAGGCTCCCTCAAGGGCTCTTATGTTTACCCACAATGCATTGCTCTGCCAAACTGGGAGGTTAGTATGAAGGGGGGCCACTTGTTGATAGTCCATTTTAGGGCACTGCCATTCAAAAATGTCTGCCTCTGTGACCCCAGGTGTTCAGTTTACCCGGGTTAACCTACTTTAGGCATGTCCTTCCTTGACCCTCTTCCTGGTTGCCCTCTTCCTGGTTGCCCACATCTCATTTTACGAATTATCGGCCGTGTTAAACCATCACACAAGGCTGGCTGGACTGGGTTGCATTGCCACTGAACTGGGTATGGAGTCTGAACAAAGTCCAGCTGACACAACTCTGATTAAATCTTGCTCGTATGCCATCAGCAGGCATTCAATTACCATGATTTTCAGAAACCGGATCGATACAAGCACCTAGCTATCTCACATTTTTTACACATCCTGGCCTCCATTTCCATTTTCTAACATGGTAAAATGCAGCAATCCAATATCAAACAGGCTTGATGTAATTAGAATTACATCTGCTGGGAATTCAGAGCATAGTGCTGAAAAGCATTAAGATTGAATAAATAATAAATAAATACATAAATACACAAATAAATAAATAAACACTATTCATGATGCATTTAGAAGCCTATTCAGCATAACTTTTGGTTTTACTTTAGTCTTAGAGCAGCCAGTCAGAGAAATAAAGTGAGAGTGAGTTGGACCAATCAAAATGCTCACATCTGCTTGTAAGGCCTGAGCCGGAGCAGGGCACTGCAGAAACAGAAACATCCTTTTGCTTGTGTGCGGCGCAGCTGAAACTGCACGGCAGCTTCGTAAGAGCAGAAATAATGCGACATCTGTTCATGCATATTAAGGGTGTCTGTTCGAGGATTATAATCCTCAGATATCATTGGAAGGAAACACTGTATGATAATCATTTTGGAAGACTTTCAAACCCAACGGCCAATTTCAGGGCTTCCAGCCAACATCAGAAAAGGCCAGTATATTAATTAGCATGCAAACAAATCACACTGTAGCAAGTGTCCATGGACAATCATTCACATGAACAAACATATTACATATGTGTACACACACATGCACACACACACATACACACCACCCTATTCACAATATATATGATTGTTACTTATTTCCAGGATATTGCAGTGTAATGATTAAATAATCTTAAAATGAATGGAAATAGCATATCCATTCCCAGGCATTGCTTTTGTAGGACACTGGGAGGTCACTATTAACAACATATGCAAAAGTAAGTAAGTTGATTATTGGTATTATTATAATTGCTACTACTATTATTATTATAAATATGCTGCATGCTGAATTCCTCTTAAGAATCACCCAGACATTTACATATATGAGCTGTCCAAGCAAACAATGAATCTCTCTTTCAAATACCTTGCATGTCTTTGAAGTGATATATCTAAACATAATCTTCCTGCAGATGCTACAGCACATTTCTTCCACATTTTGTGAAGCCATGTGAGAGCTCCTGGTTTCAGGAGATTGTAAAAATAAAGGAATAAAAATATACATTATCATTATCACTCATCATCTTATCTTATTCTGATCTTCCAGCAAAGCCAGCATCTCCTGATTCATCCTATGCTTTTGTATTCATCCCTGAACTGTAGAGCCCACACTGTGGCCATGTTTGACAGGGAAATCAAATGTTTGCCCTGCTAAGCCGGCCTACATTACCCTGAGCAGAGCAAACACCGGTAAAAGGCAAGACAGGAACCGGAGCAAGGCTTGCCCAAATATTCTCATGGCTCAGGTTATATCTCTTTAGTCCTCTAAGAACCATGCCTGAAAGACGCAATGCATTATACATCGACAGAATATAGCGACATCTTTCCCATGCTGCAATGTCAGCGGGAGTTAAACATAATCCTTGTGACTATCGTAGAATGGGGCTTGACTTGGAGAAAGTAGTTAACCTAGTAGTTAATGCAGTTACGAAAGTAGAAAGTGGCTTGGATAACCAGAGGTATCTTGACTTGATATAATGTTTCTGCTAAGCTAACAATATCATGATCCATTTGTAAAGCATATGTTTTCTAGATGACCCAATTTACTTTTAATTGTAATCTAACAAACATTAATTTCTGATTTACTCGTCTGATACATACTTTTATTACATTCAACTGGTTATCATGCGTGGTAATTTTCTATATTTCGAAGCCTTTCTGAAAGGGAAGACTTGTTGGATAGCTGATTCGATTGCAAATGCAAGGCATCAGTATATCAAATTAAATTAATAACTTTCATGTTTGACACAAATACTCTGCGGATCGTATATAAAAACGTTCCCAATGCGGACATCCAAAGCAAACCTGGGAATCAGACCTTTCTGCCAGGCACGCGTTAGTATAGCCTCCCTCCTGCCGTGACCCCATGCTATCCACTGCGTGGGCCCCATCAGAGATGAGCTCTGTGGGACTCCCGCCAGTGGTTCTCATTAGCTGCCCCCACAGAATGTCAAGCACATCCCTTTGTGCAGGGCCTTCCTCTCCACATTAACCCACGAGTCCACATGAAGACTCCCTGGCCTCCCAGATTTCCCTGCTGAGAGAGTCAAGGCTCACCTTTTACATACATTTATGATATATGGGGTAAATGTATGTAAGGGGATACGTTTTCACTCATCATTCAATTCCTTTATGAATAATGTTGAATTATATTAAATTCCTGCTGTGAAATGTTGCTATATATCTTTATAATCCAAGTAATACACCCACATTTCTTCTAACGCTACAATTATACCTATGTGGTATATGTCATTATTAGAACATGAATTGGAAATACTTTCATAATCAAATGAAGAAATTAAATATTAAAAGTCCATAAATCAAGTGGAAAAAGCTAAGCTTTGCCTTTGAATTTGGCTGTTTGTCTCCTCATCCACCCCCCCGCCCCAACCCCTCCACCCCGCTGACCTGGCCGCTGGGGCGCAGGAGTCATCCGGACGGCCCTTCCCAACATGGACAGAGAGGTGAAGGAGCTGTACCAGGTCCTCATCCAGGCCAAAGACATGGGGGGCCAGCTGGGTGGGCTGGCCGGGACCACCACCGTCAACATCACCCTCAGTGACGTCAACGACAACCCACCACGTTTCTCCAAAAGTAAGACTTCCTCCACTTCTTCCACTGTTTTCTGTATGGTAGGAGCCATAAGCATACATTACAGGGGGAATGAGGGGGCCAAAACAGACGCCCCCCCAAAAAAAAAACATCATATCATCATGTTCAACCCAAAGTCATGCCCTTGGTGGGAGCAGTAAAAATCAGTCAAACAAATAGATTCAAAAAAGCCTTGTTTGGCATTAGCTGTTCACTGTCAATGTTTAATTGGGTCTGGACTAATAAAGTTTATTACAAACACCATGTGACAGGAAAAAATACCATGTAGTTTGGGGTTGTGGGAAGAAAAGTCAGCTTACCTGAGATTCTGATCGCAGATGCAATGAAACATAGAGAGAAAAAAAATCTGTTCTGCATTACTTCATTTTTTTAATTTTATGACTTTACATGAGGTGAGATGTAAGGATATGAGGACACAATTTGCATAAGTCAGACAGGATAAGGGAAAGTAAATTAAATGGGAAAAGGACAAGTAAACTTGCTACGGTATGAAGGAAGGACAAGTAAACTCACAACACTCTGAAAACACATTAATTATAAAAAGAGAAAATGAATTCATGTTTCCCTGTCCCAGATTGCAGCGTGTTGAAATGCTAAAGGATCACAAAGTGATGATGAGCACTTAATTGCTGAATGCATAAAGAAGGCAGCTGCTTTTTTTTTTTTTTTTAAAAAAAAAAAAAGGAGGAGGGAAAAAGAAAACAGCACAACATGAGAAAAACTGATGTTCCTTTGGTTTGACATTCACTAGTAGTTCCCTACAAAAGAAAAAAAAAACAAATGGATGTAGCTCCAACAGGAGTGAGTACGCGGGAGACCGACATTTCATTCTGCAGTTATTCTCTTTGTTTATCTATTTGTTCCGTCAAAACCGTCGACTTCTCTCAGATACCAGAGGACACTTGGTCTGAAGGGGGATACAAGTGCTTTTTTTTTCAAAACTGACAAATAATATTTTCCTTATTTCCTATTTTTATTCATTGAATATATATAGCACACATTTTGTCTGGCTTTTTTTGGGGTGTGGGTAGTTGAAATGTCACCGCATATGTCAACTTAACAAACACATCTTTGATTAACGATCTTCCTGTGACTCTGAAGTGACATATTTTCACACATAACAAGGTATGTTTCAGCAGCAAAAACTGGCAAAAAAAAGCAACAAAAAAAAAAAACAAAAAACAAAGAAAGTTGTGTCACCATTGCAAGAGGTTAAGTGTTTATTTTGGAAATTAGACGAAGATTAGCTTATTTGAGTACCAAATTGCAATGTCACCCACTGTCTGTGAATAATTATGCCTTATTTCAACTTGGTTTAATTACCCAGTGAATTATACCAAAGTGTAAATCAGGAGGGAAATATGATGTTTTGTATGTAAATACCTAATGTGATCCATATTTTTTTCTGAGAATTTCCCAAGTCATTGCACTTGCATGCTGAGCCTCGAGATTGATGACATTTCTCTAATGATCTTACCACCGAGGCCTCCACACTCTCCTCCTCTCCGGATGAATCTGACGCCCGCTGTTAGCCAACCCCCCCACCCCCCCCACCCCATCGCCTCCCTCTCCTTCAATCTCTTTCATTTTGTCTTTCATTCACACCCTCTGTGACCTCGTTATGATGACTCCCAAATTAGTCTACTTTTTTTTGGCATTGCTTCTCGTGTTCATTTTTTATTTTTTTTTTTTTATGTATTTATTTTTTTTTACACACAGCAAGTAATCAACACATTCTGACAGGCTTTGAATGAGCTGGATCAGTGTAGCTCTACTGTGGGTCAGTTGTCAATGGCCCGAAGTGTGCCACTTCATTAAGGTGCAGAGAGTGAGTTTTCTGCTGTGGTAATCTGACTCATGTTCCCAAGCGTCACTCAGACTTATTTTTATATTTATTTATTTATTTATTTACTTACTTACTTATTTTCTCATGTTTTTTTATGTTTTCCTTTTTTCCCCTCCTCTTATTAAAGGTATTTTTCACCTGAGGGTTCCAGAATCTTCTCCTGTGGGATCGGCGGTAGGCCGGATTAAAGCTCACGACCTGGATATTGGCAAAAACGCAGAGGTGGAATACAACATCGTCCCGGGAGACGGGGGCACCATGTTCGACATCACGACAAATGAGCACAACCAGGAAGGGATCATTGTCCTGAAAAAGGTGTGTGAACTTCCCTCTTTGCCCGCGCACTAACACCGCAGAACCATGCAAATGAAAAGTAACACAAAGAACAAGACATGTGCCCATACAATCCCAAATCATGTCAACACATGTCACGTACAACAGGATACAGCTTTTAAAGATACATAGTCACACACATTTTTTCCAATTCAAGACAAATAGCAATGGATTTATATTGAATACCTTTACAAAAGCCCAAATTATGTACCTCCTTAATAATTTGCATAATTTTTTCATTTCCTTATGTTTTTTTTGGATTGAGAAGATAAACTGAACTGATAAACTCAATTTCATCCACTTGAATCGGTTTAATGTTTAATCATAGGTATATTTTAGGTCTCTAAGCCTTAGTAAACATGGTAAATATTATTTCAATGTGGTTAAGGAACTCAACCACAACACAAAGTCTAAACTACATAAACTACCATTGTAATGTTAGTGTTATCATTGTGTAAAGGTGTAGCGTACAGGAGAACAGGCCCATTGTCAACATTCTCAACAGTGGTTTATAGCTCACTTGTGAGATGTCTTATATATTGCAGAAATATGTAATTTCAGTGAACTACTCCTTTATGAATAAGTTCCTCAGCTGTTTATGGCAGTTTGGAGCCCCTCAACTCATGGCTGAAAACAAAAGCATACCCCGCCGCATAACGAGGGATGAAACTCTCAGTCCTCCCACACTACGCATACTCGACTCCCAGCTCATACTGGGCTTTGTCATACTTTACAGATGTTTATATTTGTCCTCTGTGCCATTTTTAACTTTTCGTTCTTGGCTCCCATCACTGAACATTACAATGGGACAGCCTGTTCTGTGTCTAACAGTTAGGCAGTACCTCAATAGGGCCAGTTTCAGTAAAAAAAAAAAAAAAGGGACAGAAAACGATACATAAATAATAAACACAGCCTGTTCTCGCTGGGCACCCGAGGAGAAAAGTAGCCTTGGTGTGACTGATTGCAGTGACAGAGGTGTGGTGCTTGAGTAGCCACAGTTTTGCAAACACAGCCCAAGTTCACAAATCCATGCCCACATTCAATCTAACCCATGCACCGTTTAGACTTGCTCCACTTCAGGCAGGTTTTTCAATTCTACCGGCTTAAAAGCCCTTCTGACTTCTCCTCATGACTTACAGCTCTATATATATATATATATATATATATATATATATATATATCTTTAAAACCCTGTTCTTTAAAAAAAAAAAAAGCTGTTGAATAATCCAACTCTGAAAACTAATATCAGCGAAATGATGTTTGATGTTAGCCTAAAGACATTTACCCCCATGCCTTAGACAAAGCGCTAAAAACCAAATGCATGTGGACATTTCTTTATTGGATACATTGTATCTGCCTCTATTTTTGCTGGTCAGTCCTCGATGCCTTCTCTACACCAATCATGAGTTCAGCCAGTTCCAGTCACTATGGGTTAAAAACCAGAGTTAAAGCCTTTGCGACTTCGGAAAAACGTACTTTCCGATCACAGGAGAGAGGAATATAAACCAAAACCAGTTTCAGCATTAGATGCTGTGATTTGAATAATCCATTTATTTCCCCAAAGTACATCGCACAAAAATACAAAGCAATGTGCTGCACACTAAGGGGGACTCTCTGACAGTTATGGGGGAAAAGACACTAACATTATGCGATCTGTGTAATCCCATTTCGACAAGTACCTGTGTACGTCCTAACCGGCTTTGTGATATAGTAAATGGTTATTGGAGGGGGGTACAAGCTATTAAAACCATTTGCACATTTGGATGAATAAGTGTGAAGAGAAACACTGGAAGCCATCTCCACAATCACTGTGTGAGCCACTTTGCTATGTGTCAGCAAGTATAAAATGAGAAAGTGGAGACCCAGCATAAATTTGCTACTCAAAGTTCAGTTCGAGACAGCCATGGCAACAGAATGTGGGCAGTGACATCCCTCTGGTACACATAGTAAAACTGCACCCTTATGCTGATTATGTATTTATTTATTTATCTATTTAGTTTTGGTCTGGGGATCGGGCTGTTTCTGTCCGGACAAAAACCCAAATCCCATCCATACATATGCAAACAACGCTGTGTGTTTCCCCAGAGGAGTGCATTATTTGTTTGTAGCTCAACCTAGAAATGTCAGAGGAAGCAAGCAGATCGCCTCCTCTTCTGCTATTAGCATTTCTGCTACATTTCGGTGGAAGCGCAAATACGTGTGTGACTGCTGCTGTGGTTTCAGTCAGAGGTTACGCCTTGATCTAATCGCTCCTCATTGCAGCGTTTGAATTACACCTCTGCGTGATCAGTATTGTGAATGCTATATGGGTTTCTCTGTACTTCACACACACTCACACACACGCACACGCACACATGCACGCTCACACACAAGCACACAAACACACATGCACACACAGACACCCACACACACACACACACACACGCGTGCACACACACACATGCTCGTACACCTGTCATCCCTGAGGGCATTCTTACCCTGTATAGAAACCTGTCTGGGTAATTTAAAGTGCTGTTTTGTCTGAAACATGGTATTGTGCATGACCTGGGAAACTGAAGATAGAATCTCAGAACAAAGATCATCTTGCATAATGTTTTCCAAAAGATGAAGGGATAAGCAGGGCAAAGATCAATGTCAGACAGAGGCACCCTCTGTCATAACTCTGGAAGTGTTTTATTTTTCTTTCTCTCTTTCCTTCTTTCTTTTTTGAAGGATTTCACGCTTTTTTATTTTTTTTTTCACATAACACGGCCTATCTACCATGATCGAGGAAAAAAAAAAGAAAAGGAATGAAAAATACATGAATAAATAAATAAATAATTAGAGGCATTCCAGGCCTCTCACCCAGATGTGACAGGCAGAAATCCCCAGGGGTTCAGCCCTGTACCTCCAGCTCAAAGGCTCACTCAGAAACAAAATAAATATAAAAAAGAAAGAAAACAACCCTGGAGTCTCCAGTCAAATGCACGCTGCTCCAGATCCTCTGCCATATAAAAGCTCCTGAGCGATGTTTGAGTGTGCCACTCATTGGTGAGGGATCGGGGGGCGCATTTCACTGAAAGCAAAGTGCCTGTTTTCAGGTCCCATCTCCACTATGGGGCCAGGTGCTACTCCCTCTTTCCACCATGTTCATAGTGAGTGTCCAATGTGAGGGGGTACTCTCTCTTCACAAAGACACTGTCCAGTCCAGCTACAGAAATGAGACCCACATCCATACTTTGTAAAAATACTCCTTTCGGCAGAAAGAATGTGTTGCATGTAGTGGAACTGGCCAGGGATCCAAACCCAGGGGCAAAACGAACTCTCAAGCCAGTACAGGTTCAGAGTCCTTTATTCTATAGCTACAGCAGTAATACGGGGCCGCGGGGACCCTGCCTGCAGGAGCCTGTCAGGTGGTCTGAGGGTCCCCTCCTTATACTATAAAGCATACAGAATCAATCAATGGTTTATGTAACAGATGACTGGTAGTCATACATACATACCTTGTTATCCTTTTTCAACAGCTGACAGTCTCATGCCTGGAGATCTTTTTTCTCCAGCTTGTTTTATTCCACCTTTGGTTCGATTGTCCTTTTGTTCTTATTAGTCTACCATGTGCTGCGCCACAACATGTGTTTTTCAGAGTCCTCATCACAAAAAGCATTTGACAGAGGTTGGCCTTCATTAGACGATGGCAGTCTCAGCTAAGTGATATTTCTGAGATGTTTAATTTTTAAATACTGCTGAACATTTATTTGCAACAGAAGGCCTGTTAGATTTGGGACTGACCTGATTTAACGCTTTAAAACATGTGTTTCCAATAACAACAAAATACTAGCAAAAGAATGAATGAAATCGTCTCTCTGGTTTAAACAAGTCTAAAACAACCGATTGGGTGTGTAAGATTATCTTCCTTTCATTGGGGGAGGGGGGATGAAATGGGATAAAATGTGTGCAGATAAAATTAATATAATTAAACATCATCAACAATTTAAAAAAGCAAGAACCACCAACACCACACAGCATCCCAAATTTCATTTATTGCCCTTCAAACATATTTATTTTTTATAAGCTTCTAACTTTAAAATGAATGAATATTTATCTTTCTATACTGGGATACGCACAATCCTAGCCATGCAGAGCAGAGAAGACACATCCCCCAGTATTGAGTTATACACAGAATCCATCTAGGACACTAACAATAAGGACCCTTGTAATATATCAAATTAAATGTTTAGAGATTATTATCACGCAATCATGTAATGCAGATAGGGATGTTAAAAAGGAGAGAGGCACGCAGGCCAGAGCTCTTTAAAATATTGGGTGGTTGGGGATGATTAAATAAACCGTGGCCGGAGATCGTTAAGCCTGACCTGTAACGGAATCAGAGAGGGGAAGCAGAGGTGTGATCATGATGTAAATGAGCACACTCGTTTGTTTAAATCCTAAAAAAGCAGGCTCTGATGAATTGGGTCCAAAGCCTCCTTATGCCTTTCTCTCCCTCTCTCTATCTCTCTCTCTCTCCCTCTCTCTATCTCTCTCTCTCTCTCTCTCTCTCTCTCTCGCTCTTTGTGTGTGTGTATGTGTGTGTGCCTTTGTTGTGGATAAGCTGCCATAACATCAGTGGAAATGTGTAATTCATTCTCCTATTCCCAGCTGCAGAGAGGAGTCCATTCAGACTCTCTGTGCTGTGCTGTGGTTGTGGTTGAGGTTGTGGTTGGGGTTGTGGTTGGGGTTGGGGTTGGGGGTGGTGAAAGGGCGGGGGGGGGGGTGGGGGTTGGAGAGTGGGGGTGGCATATGGTGCTCAGCAGATCTGCGCTCATTGGAGTAGTTCACTGCTGAAACAGTAGGAGATCTCCAATCTGAATAATGACAGTTAGTGGGTGCTTGGGGCAATGGGGCCCACGCACACCCAAGAGCAGTGCAGCAGGAGTTTGGGGAGAGACCCCCCCCCCCCCCCCCCACTTCCTGGGTAAAGGCGTACGTACCATTCAGTGGGCTCTGGACTGCAGATTGGGGTGGAGGGGGGTGGATGGGGGGTGGAAGGGAGGTGGAGGAGGTGGTTTGGAAGGCAGGGGGGTGGGACTGTCATGTAATAAGAGGATCAGGGACTGTAATGGGCTATGAGGATGGAGGGATAATCATCTGTTTTTCGGGGTCTGTCAATACTGGGCGAATCCCACAGAGAGACATGCCCGGTTTATCCACCCCCCGTGCCCCCCCCCGCCCCTGCAAAATACGAGATTAGACGGGAACAATAAGCACAGGCACCAGCAGGAATTCCCGGGGAAGGAAAAATGTCGTGCGCTCTCATCTTATACTGCGAGAGAAACGACAGCAGGGGAAAATAAAGGGATGTTAATGTAAAGCGTCCAGGTCTTTTCCAGCGTAAGAAGCTTGTTGTCAGATTAGATTTGTTCAAGTGCATTCACACTTTTTTTTTCTCTTTCTATCCTTTTTTTTTCCTGTAAGCTTTTGGTAAAGGGCTGGACTTTTGATATGGATAATTGAAATGTACTAAGCCCAGCGGAATGGCTTTATGCGGTGGTGGCGACACACTCGCGCGCACGCATGCGTGTGTGTGTGTGTGTGTGTGTGTGTGTGTGTATGTGTGTGGCACAAACCTTAATGACCGAAGAACAGAGGATGCAGCTGAGTGGGTGACCACCTCGTTTCTCAGGTTCTGACAGCTCAGATCCCCTCCAGGACCCCAAGCCTGTAGATATCACATGTTCGCGGGACTCATAGCTTTTGAGTCTTTGAGAAGAGCTCAGGGCGGCTGCATTAATACGAGAAAAGTGTCCCGCTGTTGGAGCCACACAGCACACATTTGTGACCCCCCCAGGCCTGTAAGTGTTTGTTTATGTGGATAAAATTGTGCATTTTCCTCTTTGTAAAATGACAAAATGCAAGTAATGGTTCCCTGTGTCGTGCTCCAGAAAATGCCGACGATTATGCAAACGGAGTATCGGGCCAGCTTTACTTGGAAATGGCTCCGGGACATAAATCAATGTGAAATGGGAGACCACCCACCACACATGGAAGCAAACAAAAAGAAAATCTCTTTGAACTTGTGACATATTTGTCTAACAGAAGGCTAGGCCATTAGTACCCCTCCAAAAACAGTCCCATCACCCCCGCTGTTGTCACCCAATCACTTCATCAGAGTGGCTCTTCTCGTCTCATCTACGAATTAAAAATGTCACTTCATGAGACATAAATGTTGACGGCACAGCGTGAACCTGAAATCGTTCAAGGGATACTTGCCCATTATCTGACTGCACCCTTTGTGTCCTGGTGAGTGCCATTTGAAAGGTAATAATCAGATTATATAATACAGGAACAAAGCGTTTGCTGTAGTTTTTGCAGGAAAGCAAAGACTGTGGCCAAAAGACTACTGAATAATAGATTCAGGAGACACAGCAGATTCAGAAGATAAAGGAAGCAAACATCGCCCCCTGTAGGCCATTCACAATTCATAATCTGATCTGCCAGACAGAAGTTTTTTTTTTTTTTTTTTTTTTTTTTTTCCACATTTTATCACAATGATTACAATGTTTCACAGCACTAAAAATTAAATCCTCTGGCAGATTCACATTTAAGTAGTGCATTAAAAAATTACAAAGGAGCAGATGTTGTTTTATTTTGCTACATGGGGTGTGTGTTTTGTTAACTTTCAGCCAAGCTCTGGAAGCACATTAAAAACTACAGACTATGTGATAAACAGAAACAGAACAGAAGCCTGAGAATCGGCTCGCATACTGTGGGAGAGAGAAGCTGCTTAGAGTAGCAGGGGGCGAGGATGGCGCTCAGAGATATATACCAGTGGAAGAATGTGTGTGTGTGTGTGTGTGTGTGTGTGTATGTGTGTGCGCGTGTGGTGTGTGCGAGCATGTGAATACATTCATGTATTTGTGTATGTCTGTTTGTATGTGTACAGCACACATGCTCGTGAATGTGTGTGTATTTGTGCCTGCACATATGTGTCTGTGTGTCTGTGCTCCTGTGAGTGTACACAAGTGCATGTGTGATGTCTTTTTATGCAAATGCACATAAAATGCATTTAAGTATCTGTATGTGTATAAATGTGTGTGAGTGTGTGTTTGTATAAGAGAAAAACAGCATCTATGCAAGTATGAGTATGAGTATTTTTGTGTGTCTGTATGTGTGTGGGTATTTGAGTGAGTGTGTCTGTATGCATGCGTGTGTATGTGTGTGTGTGTGTGTGTGTGTGTGTGTCTGTGTGTGTGTTTATGGTGCAGAAACAGCAGCATTTCCATAGTAATTGGCAGTGGTAACAGCGGTGGTCCTGCAGTAGCGTGGGGACTGAATGCACATTAGGCATGCCTCTGCTCTGTGGTGGCCAGGGCGCCCTGTCCCAGGCTGAGGAGGCGTTATGCAGTACAGAGGGGCCACAGGGCAGCTGGCGTCCCATGTTTCTCACCTTATTAGAGCACCTGTCCGCTGCTCCTCTCATCATCCGGCAAACGGCACCTGGCAGCTCGCTATCCAGACTGCCCGTCGTCAAGGTTACGGTCATCAGGGTCCAGGCCGGTGCTCCCGGCAGTCGTAGTTCCACCAGTGATGTTATGCGTTTGTTTTGGTGCCGCTCTGTGTTCAGGGTTGGGGTCCTTATCTCTGGAGTTGGGGATCTCATCAAAGAAGGGCTAATCATAACCTTTATAAGCTGAATTGGGGGTTTTAGTTCCAGGTTTGAACTAAAATCTGCACCCTCACTGGGACCTTATCGGACCTTATTTGGAGGACCCCCCTGCACCTGTTTCTGGATCAACACGGGTAACCGATTACCCAGAATCCATGCGTACAGTGTGGCGAATATCAGGTCGCAGTATGGTGACTTGGCTCATGCATTGAATTGCAAGCACAGGCTCAACAAGTGTAAAACATGCCTGGCTGCCGACATGCAAATGATAAATGTGGATTAATTTCATGCAATATGGAGACATATCCATTCAAATGAAGTTGTTTTTTTTTTTTGTATTCTTTTGTCTTTATTTATTTTCCAAATGCTTAATTGTCTTGTTTTCTCAGTCCCTCTGCTTGCTGTATCTTCAGAGGGAACTCGTGTCAGGCGACGTGCCGCATTAAAAATTGACGCGACATGTTGTACGTACACAAGGCTAAATAGGATTTATGACTCAGGCATTTATAAAACATTCAGCAGGAATGTTCTGATTAGGTGGGGGGGGGGGGGGGGGGGGGGGTGTGTTTGTCTCCGGCGTCTCTGGGGTCACACCTGCGTTTGCCATGTAGCGGTTTGACTTCGTATCTCATTTGACGCTGACCCATAACCGTGATCACTTTCATGAGGTGGTGGGGGGGTGGGGGGGGGGGGGGGGGAGGAAATGGTACTGTGATATTGAACTCTACACAAACAAATGGAAAGCCTATTAAAAATGTATCATCCTGTTTCTGCCTCTAGAGCAGCGTCGGCGAGCTGCGGCCAGGCAGCCGGCTGGGCCTTCGCGGTTTTGAAAGTCTTCATAAAAGCCATCCAAATGGAAGAAATAAGGGCAGCCTTTAGCCATAGCTATAAATATAGATCAGGGCTGCAGATGAGTGCATTTTCCAGCCTAGGATGCCGCGACTCCTCTATAGGAGCGAGCAGCTGCTGATACTGTGTATGATGCCCCTCTGAACAAACAGACTACTGTCACAAAGGAGAAGACAGAAGCATGACTTAAAGAAGAGGGACTTTTGTTGTTTTACTCTTTCATTATGAACGATATCCGATTACGGTTGAGGACGGTAGAGGCAGGGTCCCTGGGAAGGAAAAAAAAGGCCCTGTTTTGCTCAAAGCCTCGCTCCTTTTACTCCACCGTACCAGAGTCAGCGCAGGGAAGGTGCACATTTGCATATCAAAGCCATTTCCACGTGTGTGTGGAATTTAAAACGCTGCGTGTTCCCGGGAGCTCCAGGGAGATCGACAGTCAGCGGGGACGAGAGACTGCCTGTCCTCGCCATGAGCCTCGCTCTTGTGGCGGGTACCCCTGGCTTTCTTACACGTTGCATTCATCCATACAGTTGTTTCACATTACGATACATCCTGGCACTCAGCTGAAACTTTCATCCAGAGCGACTACAGCGTTTATACAATATCCATCCATTCAGCTAGGTGGTTCAATGAAGCAGTTCAGGCGAAGCATGTTTCTCTAGGGTGCCATGCAGTGCCTTGCCTGGGATTCAAACCTGCAATCTCAGCTTCCTAACCAGTATGCTGTTACCCATTTTAGACAATGTTTTTTTGCAGGCGGTGAGCCACATTTAAAGTGTGAAATGAATATGGCCTTGTGTTTAAATGGGGCGATTTGGAGGAAAGAACAGAGAGGACATGAAGATTAACATTAAAAAGCGCAAAATCGCCGGCATTTCCCTCCACGATCATCGTCTTTGCCCTTTAATTCAAGCCTGATTCCTCTGAGCTCAGCCGTTGACACATTAGCCACTTTTTTCATTAGTTCTCAATATCTTTCATTAAGCCACCCCCCTCCCCCCACACACCCACCTTCACCCCATTCTGCTCCGTCTGCAGTGCTCCGATGGCTGGAGTCATTAAAACCCGCCTGTCCTGCGTTACGGCCGATATCATCCCAGCCAGTCGCGCCAAAAGGCCAATGAAGCTCTTGACATTTCCCCACGCCTAACCCCTATAACCTAAGATAATCTGTGGGATTCTCCTGACATTTAGTCCTTCACTGCGTCCGCACGTGACAGAAAGTGCTCATCCCCCGCTGTACATGCTAGCCTGTTAGCAGGCTTCTGATGAATTTAAGATTGTCTAGTGTAATCTGTTGTGTTGTTACTACCACTACTCCTACTAATACTACTACAACTAGTAATGATAGAAATAATAATAATAATAATATAACAATGATAATAAAACAATAAGGAGAGCAACTGTTAATGTACTGAAGTCACAGAATGATTAAGAGACATGCAAAGATAGGCTGGGCGAGAGAAGAGTAAAAAGAAGTATCACAGTTTACCACTAAATTAATGTTTTAACTTGAACTATGTTTTTTTCATATTTTATATGAATTTATGAATTTTTTTTTTTCAAAACTGCAAATTTAAAATGACCTTACTAATTGATTAAATCACTATCTTAATCTAACCATTATAAGCATCAATTCCTTTTCTAAAAGTGATTTTTGTGCTGAGAATGTATGCAAAAATGAAAAAGGCTGTTTTCTCAGAACTGCAGTTTGCAAAAGTTTAATGTTCTATTGAACATTACGGCCAAAGTATTTCTTCAATCTTGGCAAGTGATACCTCTTTTTGTAGCTCTGAATCTGTACTTTCGTATCATGTGATAAAATTAAAATGTGACTTTTGCGAATGTGCCCCTCAAACATATGTTCGGTCAGATATACGTTTTTGTTTGTTCTTTTAATGTGAAGCTTTTACAGATACATTTTTTGGCAGCCTCTCACAGAAGGTCATTTTAAAGGCATATTAAGGGGGTGACCTTGAGGAATACCGTGTCAAGCTCTTACAGAAAATGCCCGCTCACTCAGAGAAAGTGTGTTGTGCGCCAGGTCCTGACGGTCATCATAAATAATAGAAAGGCCTACAATTTCTCAAGCCGATATATGAAAGCATGAAAGCGGACAGTGTGTTATCTGTAATTTTCTTCTCTTTTCTTGCACCTATTCCTGAGCTTACTGAGGGGGTACTTTGTCCTCTATAGCTGTAGTCCATGATTTGGTGAAATGGTAGCTGGGAAACTCTATTTATGGTGCTATGCTGATCACTGTCCAACAGCAGTGACTCTGACTGTGGTGACCCCCCCATCCCCCCACCCCCCAAAGGCTTACCTCCCTTTGACTTTGGCACTTTACACAGTGGGCGTGACTCAATCAAGGTTTGTCCTTAGCCTTGACTTGCAAATACATGCCAGCTTTACGTTTTTCCTTCCTTCACAGGCATATTTTGGCAAGTTCAGCATTAATCAAAATTAGATTCCCAAACTTTCATTGCGAAGAAAAATAAAAAATAAAATAAAAACCCTTGACTCTTGCAGTTATGTGACTCAGCATCAAAGAATGGTGCACACTGTTTTTCATATTTTTCATATTTTTCTTTTTCTGTGTATTTTTGTCCTGCTTAAGAATGCTTAAGAATGTCCAATTATATTTGCTGACCCATCTCCACAATCAATGACAATGTAATGGAAAAATATAACAGAAATTGGTGTCACATGATAATGATAATAGAAAAAAGTGAATCATAATAATAACACTATGGTTAAGGGTTTTTACATTTTTATCACAATTTGGGACACCCGGAGGACCAAAATACTTCTTCAAACTGCAGCCTCAGTTATCAGTTGCAAAGAATACACACATACAAACAATGCATCCTACCACTTCTTTCCACATCACAGTGAGGCCAGTAGGGGTCACTTGTGAGACTTTGAGACACATACACACCCAGTGAATCCATGCACACCTCTACTGACATTATAATCACTAATTCACTTAAGGGGTTTGGTTTTTGTTGTTTCCTTTCAATTGGCAGCCATGTCAGACCTTAGAAATCAGGTGTTTGGACTCAGTATCCAGTCAGAGATTTCTGTGTTTTTTGGTGTGTTTCAGCACTCAATTAAACAATTAATTGCTGAAACATACCAAAAACAGCAGAAACTACACCACACCTCACAAGAATGTGAGTTTGACATCACTAGTCTAAGAGAATGAGCCGCCCAGCAGCCCTCAGAGTGAATGGGTTTTGTATTATGCCATCGATCCCGCGCTCACTCAGCCATGCAATCCTGTGCGGATGCAGTGAGAGTCAGACAGGTTCAGAGAGATATACATCATCATAATTGCAGTCCGGTTGTACTCAGACGAACCGCTGTTAGTGAACCCCTCTCACCCAAAAAAAAATAAATAAAAAACTCCCTCGCTCTACAAACAGCAAACATAAATGCTCAGAAGAAGCATTTTTGGCTGACAGGAAGCCGGTGCGTATTACCCGTGTACTCGTTTGAAATGCAATGAAACGGATTCCCCTCAAATGACAAGAGGTTGGTGGAGCAAGACGGCAAGCTCGTCCACCCCCCCCCCCCCCCCAACACACCAAAACCCCCCCACCATCTCCCCAAAACTCACCTCTGAGAAACACCTGGTCACACATGAGCGGCCTCTGACACCCCCAGCCGTCCGTCTCCCCTTTGATCGCAGACTCGCTTCCAGTGCCAGCTAATTGACATGTTGAACATCGGGGAAATGCAGGACGGTGCCTTACCAAATCTCACCCTCGGGCAATACCGCAATTTTAAAACCCTACACAGTTAGACATTAGACGGTGCCCTTTTTGCTGCTTTCAACCTTGACATAAAATGCACTTGTTCAAAAATAAAGCAACTATATATAAAATAACTGGGCTCAGTAGCTGATGGTACCAGCACAGTACAGTGCTTTATTATGTCTCAATATGTTTGAGGTTCTTCTATACTCTGGTATTCCTATATAATACATCATTGTCAGTCATTACTTTATCATCCACTTGTGGGCCTTGTTCAGTTATTATACTGTGGGAGTTATCTTGTGAATAAAAAACCTTAAGGTATCTTAATTTCTGTAATGTTTGCACGTAACCATTTTTTTTAGTAAACTGATGTGGATGTAGAGCTATGAAATGTTGATCGTAGGATAACTGATCAATAAGGCTTTCTATTATGGACCAAGCACATTATAATGCACAGGCGTTATTAAAGTTAATGCACAGAACAGCTAATTGTGGCTACTTAGCAAGGAGAGGATGAAGCTAATTACTGGCTAAGCATTATATATAAACTATGTGGTTGCTGGGCAGTGAAAGCATCTTTTTTGTCTTTTTGCCCATCTCTAGCCGCTGGACTATGAGACTAAGAAGGCCTACACCTTCAAAGTGGAAGCCTCCAATGCTCACCTGGACCCCCGCTTCCACAATTTCGGGCCCTACAAGGACACGGCCACAGTCAAAATCAACGTCCTGGATGTGGACGAGCCCCCGGTCTTCAGTAAGCCGTCCTACAACATGGACGTTCTGGAGAACACGGTGGTGGGGACCGTCATCGGAGCTGTAACTGCACAGGATCTGGATGCCGGGAGCAGTCAAGTCAGGTATCGGGCTCGGGTCTCTGCCCGCTCATTAGCATAGCTTGATAGCTTTGTTAAACTTCTGGGCTTAGGCTTGCAGCAGTCGGATTGGTGCCAACATATTTATAAGCATGGATTTGGTATTATTTGGCAGTGTATCATTTCTCACACCCACTTCTATTATGGGATGCTTCAGAATCAAAAAATGGCTGTTAGCCTAGTGGCAAAGCACCCCCGCTGTAATTTGGATATAGATACCTTGTGCCAGAGGAAGAACGTCCAGTAGTTATAACCCTAAAAAGTAAGCTAATGTAAGGCTTGGCGTCGTCATGCTTTCCTCTTATGTCTAGACTTTTGCTACATCTACACCTCTACTAAAAAATCAACTTACTTCACAACAGGACTCTTATATACCCCATCCCCGCTGTCCTCTTCAAGGCCCATCGACCAGCCACTGTTTTACCAATAGAATTAACCTATGGTAACAGCCCAGAGTGCCGTTTTCTCTGTCTTTAGGCTTCCCTTGCCACCGCGATCCACAAAAGCATTTATACAAATTTACAACCACTGCCCTAGCTCCCGCCTCTCATTTTTGGATAAAACTCTTGCCTGACACATTTCCAGTCAGTTGCATCTTATAACCCACCGTGATCTATCAGTCTGGTCCCCACTGTCATGGCAAGAAAGCTACCCTTTATAAAACAGGAAATGGCCTTTTTAACACCATTTCAGCATTCCTAAGCTTTTAAGTAAACTATACCAGTGTTTTTTTGTTTTTTTTGTTTTTTTTTCTTGTCCTGGAGGGCCACAGGGATTTATTATTATTAGAATTGTTATCGTTGCCCTGCATTTTACTGTTAAAGCAGTTGATTACAATAGTCAGGGCCAGTTATTGATTTTTTTTTAGATGAAAGCAGAAGAATACCCTTCATGGGCAAAACGCACGTGTTTACAATAGCAATATTGTAGTACAATAGCAATATACATAATTCATAGATAAACTATAGGGAGTAGTACTATATTTTAGATGCACTGCCATCTGTTACACTGCAATTACAATTTTGTGGTAATAGTTTTGAAACAACAGTCCAACAAATACATGAACTAAGAATATCAGGCTAGTCAAATTTGTTGTATACGATTTAGCACTTTGCTCTGCCCCTGCTTTTATTGTGATGCCTGTTTTGGAAGTAAAATGGTAAGCAGAACACAATTCATATTAAAATTATGCTGTGTCAATATATAACATTTAACATTAGGTGTGCACATGAGTATACAGAACAAACAAACAAACAAGCAAACAAACACAAACAAACAAAAAACTATCTTCTGTCAGCCAATAGCTGTTTTGTTGCTGCCAGTGGTTCGTTTTCTGTTAAAAGCGAGACTCAGAGATATAAAGATTACAACTTCAAATACAGAGAGGCATGTTATGGAGTATCCACTGACAAGACAGCAAAACAAGCGAGAATGCATGCTTGCACACACAAACGCCAGACAGCGGAGATTTGCTTGAAGAATACATTTGAACAATGTGTTACTACATTTTGTTAGCTGTCAACGTTGTTTATTGTCACGTTTTGACTCGAGCAAAACACTATTGAGCTCTTGCGTGATTCTAAAACTGCTATCTGCAAGGCCAGTCATACAAACCAAAGGAGAAAAAAAAATCTGAAGCATTGCTAGAAGTGAATTTGTTTTGCTATCAATATTTCATGTTCGGAAACATGACAAAATGGAAGAGGCATGGATTTGTTGAAAGCCTGCTATTTTCTCTCTTGTTTCTTTGTCTTCATTGTTAAATATTTCAAAACTCTGCACTTGCTATTGTTTTGTCGAGATGCACAATTAAAAATAGCAGCCTGTGTGCAGAAGACAATGGTCGAGATGGGTTTCCCTGCATATAGAATGATGCTTTTAGTACGGAGTTCATCCACCCCAGCAATGCAGAGTCTATATTTACTGTATTAATAGTGCCCCACTACTGTTACCAAAGTTCTGTAAAGTCACTCTAACTTTTGGTGCTTTATACGTAGATACTGAAAATGCATTGTGTTTGTGTAAATTCTCAAAATTCACAAGACCACAGTTTATTTGTAGATTCATAGGGAACAGTCACATGGGGAATGTTCCGAATGTCTAAGAAAATAATATTTAAATAAGAAGTGTTAAAAAAAGCTGAGATATATTTCTTTAATTTGTCAACATTTCTGAACTCATAAGACAGATTCTCTGTGCAGATGGGTTCCTGGGAAGTTTTAAGAGCCCTTTATTCGAGTCCCACACAATGTTTGTGCCCCATTGAGGCCTGCCACTAACCTCAAGATGAAAGATTGCCTCTCAGTCCAAACAAAATCCGTTGTAACGAAACATTAATCACATGGGAAAATGAGGGAATGTTGTCCTCCGTGCCCGAGACGGAGCAGCTTTTTTCGTACTGCTCACAGCTGGTGTTTAAGCTGCTTTTAGAAAACGGACGATAAGAAGAAGGGAACACGATTCCTTCGCTCTGACAGAGATCAGACCATGCCAGGCACGTGGGATGAGAATTCCCTGTGGAAAGAATTCTCCCCAAAAATCTACTGAAAAATAAGCACATTGGATTAAAGGGAAAAAAATAAAAGAAAAACATCAGCCATATTCAGCTGTACATTAATATTCTGTATAGCAGCGCTATTGAAATCGAGGACCTAAGGGCTTCAGTGTCTGCAGGTATTTGTACCAATCATCCACCATGTGCAATACCACCCACCTTTACTAAGTGCTTTGCAGGAGAAGCAGGGGGTGCAGTACATGGGCAGTACAAATTTCTGCAGACACTGCAGCCCTAAAGACTGAACACCCCTATTCACGACTCTGTTGCAGTCTTCATGCACTGTTCTTCTGTTGTTGTTGTTGTCATTGTTGTTTACACTATGTAGTCCATAATGTTAACCAAAGTGAAAAGCTGAGTCAACTGTGCTATCAATTCTTTCAACTGGTCTATTAATTCAGTAGATCAATTAGCACTGGGTAACAGAGAGAATTAGCTCATCCAGTGGCTTTCCCAGAGAATGACTGAGGACCACTGTGTGAAATATTTAGAGTAAGGTGAAATATGTATTTCGTAATTCATGCCTTCAAGGGAAAACAATGGCAACTTTAGATTAGGGATCCTTCTCTTTTTTTTTAATATAATCTAGCTTGTAGTGGTTGGTTGTCATGGCTCTAGATCTTTGATGTGAATGAGCAAACAGACATACACAAAAAAAAAAAAAAAACATTTGCACTGAGCAGAATGCAGTACTCTTACAAATGTGGATGTAGTATGTGGTGTTGCAGTCTCTTTACCTTCCCCTAAGTGAAATCAGTAAACCAGCAAGGCAGTACGTGAGGTAATCCCCCAAGTGTTTTGAAGAAGCTCTCAGCGTTCCGGGCCAATTGAAGATGACGGCACAAGGGATGTCTATTTCAGAAAAGACTATTGAAAGATTTCAGGTGCTTTCTTTACCTTCAGAGACTGCATTTTAAGTATCTGTGAGCAGTGAGAAACAGTTCCTCCAAGCTGTCTGAAGACCCTGGCAGTTTAATAAAGGTTGGTGTGTCAAACTATTCCTGAGTTTTCAGTAGTTTACTCCATTCCTTTAGAAGCTGCTGTCAGTTTGTGCGCAAGTTTACAATTTGAAAGAGCTGAACAAAAGAAGAAAACAAGTTAAAAGTTTGAAGAAACTGCACAGAGTAAACATGTTTTAAGACATTTAGGAAGGAACGTATGTTTGTTGAACAGATGTTATCTACACTTTCAGTTGAAATTTCAGTTTGGTTTCGTATTTTTCCTTCTTTAACGGATGATGAATCTGTCATATTAAACGCTGACAGTGCCACAGATGTTTTGGCTACTAATCAGGTAGCTTTGATGCACGTCTTTAAGCTAAGGTGCAGGTCACTGAGAAGTGTTCCGGTCCCTAAGACACTTCCATAAATGGCCATGGTTGTAGCCAGGACCTCCATCGCTAACATAGGAATATGGAAAGGACAACGTTATGATCTCTTAAAATCTTGTTTACTCATTGACTTGTGAGGGCTCATGTGCCACATTTGGTGGTCTTCCATTGTAATCACATATTGTTCTCTGCGGCAACAAATTGCATGACCGCTACTGATGAAGCTATCTTCGGCCATTGGGAGTGGGGGCTGCCACGCTGATCCAGAGTGTTTTTCCAAGGTCTGTTGGATGCTCTCCAGGCCTCTGTTTGCTGCTCGGCCTGTCGAGGGGTGAGTGTTGAGGCAGGGTGGGAGATTGGTTACTTTTGCGGGCGGTGGGTTTCCCTCCGTTCCATCCACAACTGTTCTGAGAGCCCTTTGAAAGGGAAAGAGCGGTTAGCATCAGCAGCCTTTGAAGGCTGGGCTTGTTTGGAGAGCCAGAGCAGATGAACTGATTGAAGTGGCACTACTCACTCTGTGCTCGTCTTCACTGAGGAGGCGGAAACGTGGTCGCCCCCAGTGAACCGGGCTGCTGAGAGCCTGACAGCTAGGCTCTGGGAAGTGGGAGGGAGTGGAGAGGATATTACAGCAATAAACGGCAAAGGGTCTGTGCTAGTACACAGAAATAGATAATGCGGAGGGCATGTGGTGGTTTACAAAGTGAAAGCACATTTCCGTGGTGCATGTGTGTGACCTGGGGCTGAGTGTTTGAGTCCTGGCCACTCCATTACCAACAGTGGCTGGAGGTCCAAGTTGGCAAGGCAACAGTTTGGACATCCTCGCCAGGGAAAAGTAAAGGTTTGTTCATATGGGATCCTCTGTCTCATCACTCTCAAATGGCCCCTCCTGGCAGGCTCGTGAATTTCCCCCACTTTTCACTGATGCTACGAGAAATATGTTGTTGGTACTGCATCTGCAGTGTGGAAGAAAAAGCTTGTTGCCACGGTAATTTGAGGTAATCATGAGTGATCACTTCCTCCTGAGTCTGGTCGCTTTGGTTGAGAGATGGTTGCTTAGTTGGGCTGACTGCATAGGTCATTTTGGATGGTTTAAAAGGGAGGAAATGTATGTGTTGGGGCTTCTGGGACTAAAACAGGAGTGACTTTGTGTATTGCAGTAATTGCTTTCAGGAGCACAGATAGTCAGATATGAAGCAATTTGCACATTTGACCTCATATTTCTATTGAAAACAGTGGCACGCTGCATCTCAGGTGTTATGTTCAAAGTTTCAGTTTGAAATGCCACCTCAGATCACCTTCAGAGTTCATGTAAATAGTTAAAGAACATTGACTGCACCCACCACTTCTGGTTTAAATGCCTTGCGTTTGCCTGGGTAATACGGTGGGAAGGTATGTCCCCAGCATGAGAGACTAACTAATGCCTGGGTAGGAACAAAATGGCCCCTCACCAATGGCTTACTCAGAGCAGCTCAAATTGCTGCAGGTTATTATAGCTTTCCAGTGCATTTGTGAGAAGCCATCTCCATGATGAATCAGAGGTAAAGAAAGGGAATGATGTTGTTTGCACATTAGGTGGACAAATCTGATTGGGCGAACTCAGCAGAGGCACTACGGGTGACCTTACATTATAGCAATGGAAATTACAGACAGGGGTCTGTTCAATTCTGCACTTTGACTGGACATCAGCTAATAGTAACCAGGGTGGTGTTGTCTATTTATGTGGCCTTTTTCATGCTGTGCATATATCAAATCTAATTTTAATAAGCAGAGGTTTCTAGGACAGAGCCCTGAGGCACACCACTCTTCACAAGCCAGCTGAGATTAAAAATACATCAACTGACAAATTTTACAACCTTTTTTCCAGAGGAAACTTTGTTTAGTATGACCCACCAAGCCTTATATTGTCTGCTGACGTAATAAGAAGATCTGAGAATAAACACATCAGATCTTAAGCCCATCTGAAAAATGGGCCGTTCGGCTCATTTACCATCCAGCTTGTTATGGAAATAATAAATCACTGTTCATACTTTGGTATGGACTGAGCCCCGTTCACTTTGTAGCATTTTATGGTTTCTTTGTAATTTTTGATTTCAGGTATTTTGCACTAACAGGGCTTTGATCGATGCATCATAGTCAATGTGGAAGACATAAATTCTCAGAGAGTGAGGTATTGTTGGGTAGCGATCATGAATTACAAGGTAACTTTTGAGGCATTTCCAGAATGAGGCCAATGTGTTCTCCTCCAAAAGCAACTCCGTTGTCTGTAATTGCAAAAAAAAAAAAAAAAGACAGAGCAGAAGCCAACCTGCACTGTAAAAACGTATGTTCCAAAACAAAACTCCTGTGACCCCAAAATTCAACCCCAAACCCCAAAAGTGCCACCGATATGCAGCACTCATAAATACTGCATGTCATGCTCAACCTGTTCTGACAAGGCAATATTTCATTCATATTTCAAAATCTCAGCTGAGATTTCCCCAACGAAAAGAAAACAAGCTACTTTTAAGACAGTGTTTCAGATCTCCTAAATTAGGGGGCCGCTTAGTTTTTCACCACTTAAAGGGTTTCAGAACACTTTATCTTAGCTCTGCATCTGAAGAAAGGGTTGGATGGTGAATCCTAGGTTTTGTCAGTTGTGTTGCTTGTGTAGGTGGCTGGGTGGTGGTGAGCGTAAAACATGTAATCTTAGTGTTGAAGTCAAAGACAAAAGAACAGTATATTTGGCTGGTTCATTGAATACAAAAGGTGTTAGTTTCAGAAAATTCATGGAGATGACCGTGTGCCATTCCGAGAAAAAAGTGTGTGGGGGAAAAACGTGAATAGCCCAGATCAAAATTTTGGCAGTTGAAAATGACCAGACCCAGATGGTAGGCCAGAGGTTACAAGAGGAACACATTTAAATCAAATGTTCAAGCTATTATGCTCTTCAACTTCAGATGAACACTACGCTCTATAATTCCAGAAAAACTCTAACATGACACACCTGCTATAGCGCATTAAGTTCATTCCATAGTAATCACATTTTTGCTGAAATTAAATTGTTCTAGTTATTTCTTTTTCCCCAAAGTCCCCAGTCCCCTGCTATCTGACAAAAAAAGAAAAGAAGTAACCATTCAATATACGCTAATGCATAACCAATGTTAAACTTAATTAATAATAACCTTAGTTATTTTTTTTCCTCGTCCTACTCCCTTTGTTTAAATAAATAATACTGTGAATAAAGCATTCTCTCGCTGTGTTGGTGCAGCAGTGCCTCCCTGCTGTTTACGCACATGGATCACATCAGGACTGGTTAGGCAGCGGGGCAGGAGCTTTTATATTTAGGCTTGAGTCAGCCACATCATAGAGCTCTGTTTTAATGGTAAAAACTCACAGAGCAACAGGCAAAACAGAGAGAATTACCACGAGTAACTGCTGCTGTACTAATGCCAAAACTATGTGACATTAGTTTGATGGACAGAAACAGTTAGGTGACATCAGCAGTTATACTCCAAACTGTTATAAAAGCTACCTTGCCCTGACACACATATCTATCCATGATTTATTTTCAAATAATAATACTACTGCAATTATTCGATATTATATTTTTGTTTTTTCACTGCACCCTGAGTTTGGACTGGCAAGGTAGAGCTCCCATCCTAGGGGATGGCTGCTTAGGTGCCTTCCCAGGCAGGCATTGGGTCAAGAGTAGGGAAACAACCTGGACAGATCACCAGTCCAACACATGGCCTGACAGAGAAAAATTTACTCTCTGTCACACACACACGCAGTTTGGTGTGGCCAGTGTGCCTAAGCTGCATGTCTGTGAACCAAGGGAGGATGCCAAATAACGTGAAAGAACCCCGTGTGGAAGGGGGAGAACGTAGAAACGCCACAGTCTAGCCATGTTGGGAATGAAACATGGGCCTCAGTGGTTAGCCACAGTGCTAACCACTGAGCCAACATGCTGCCACCGTATTCATCTACACATTTAATTACTCATTTTTCCCTCCCATCAATAAGCTCAGGTCACACTGACATGGGTCTGTTCCACAGCAGAGAATGGCAGCGACATCTGCAGTGTTAAAACACCTGTGCGCACATTGGTTTAGTAGATTGTGCAAATTAAAAAGGATATCAATACGAACACTCAAATGGACGTGTCTTCCATGACGGATTTGCTTTTTTTTCTTTCAGATAAGGATGTTATGAGTCACAGAACTGTCCATGAGTGCTGCATTTGTTATCCTGCCAAACCCATTATGCAACAGTTATTTAACAACAGCAGTGTGTCACATACTGTGACATCAGAGATGAGCATAAAAGCCAATGGTTTTTCTGAAATCACTAGGTTGTAGAAAATGATATATTGCTCTTTAAAACAAATACAAACCACTCCTTTAAGTTTTCCAAGTCAATAGAGATTAAAATATTCAGCATTTGTGTCGGGAAATTGAATGCTGTCGTAATGTTTTATTCACTAGTCAATTAAAGGAGAACCGGAATGACACCAATGCACGTCGGAAAATGTCTTGATGGAATCTATTGAAGTCTCCAACAGACTCTTCAACTGATCCGTTTCAAGAACGGGTTTCTCAGAATAACTATGATCACAGTCACCGTCAGCTCCACAAGCTGTACCGCCATATTTTATGAAGCAGAATGAAATACCAAGTGGGAAAATACATTATTCAAATTCTGGCAGAACTGTCTTCGAATAACAGCTGCATGCATTTAAAGTGTCCAACAATTTTGAAGTAAATAAGCCTTACTTATTTTAAAATTGTTTGAAACTTTAAATCACAATCTGCTAATTGGAAATTTTCAAGATTTAAATCCATGTACTAATACATTTTTAAATTTGAGAAAAGTAATGAAAAATATTACAACTAGACAAATATACAAGGGTTTGTGCCGAAAAAAAAAAAATGATTTAATGGTAATATGCTGTGCTTTCTCATGACAAGCTCAGCGGTTGATAAAACAGACAGGCAAAAAAAATGTACATTCATATAAAGTTTTATGAGAGTAGAGTAGCTGAGGATAGACGTGAAATGGAAGCTTACACAGGGATATGAACAGGTTAAGGGTTGGAGTCCTAATACATAACTCACCAAAACAAATACCTCCGTGGGAGGCAGAGTGAGCGGTCTAGTGCAGAGGTTTGAAACCTGTAGCTCAGAAATATCTATTTATTCCAGGTATTTATTCCATTTTTCACATTTCTTATTTGTTGTATTTTTCCCCGAAAGGGTACAGTTGCTTGTCTGTATTTTCTTAAGGCAGTCAAGCCATGACCTCACAGCAATACAGAAATCTGACAGAGAAGGTCACAAAAGTTGCAAAAGTTCATGGCAATCAAGTGAACCTGTAAAAATATGCATCTTTTTTGAGCATAATAAATGATGTCTGTCTGAAATATATACTTTGAATGTTTGAACTTATGTCTGTGTACAGGGGAAGAGCGTAGCAGCAATAAGTTAGCATTGAGCAGGCTGCACAACCTTACCAAACTCAATACATTTGTCCCAAGGCAGAATTCAATACCTCGTATTCCTCATGTCCGCTGTGCAAACGTACTAATTTACAAAACTTTTTTTTTCTCTTCTTTCATCAGGTATTCCATCGACTGGAAGAGTGATTTGGACAGCTACTTCGACATTGATCCGGTGGTGGGAACCATTTCCACCAATGAGCTGCTGGACAGGGAGAGTATCGCACAGCACAATATCTCCATCGTGGCGACTAAAGTTAGTAAGTATGATAACAAATCAATGGTGATTTACGCAGGGGCCTAACTGTGTCTTAGACTGTGCTCACGGTGACTGATTCATCACTATTTTTCACCCAGGTCATTAGCAAAACCCATTTCACTGGAGTCATTTATGGCTATCCATAAAGAATGATAATATGTCCTACGCCAGCGAGGGCTAGCCCTCACTATAAGCAAATCCCTTTACATTATCTTCTGCCTCGGTTGTTTTTCATGAGGTGAAAAACACACAATCTTTTCCGCATTATTCACTGTGCTTGACTTTTACGTTTTTAAAGTCCGTCGTCCCTGTTTACCCAATGTGTGATCTATCTGAGACGGAACATCCCCTCCCTCTCAAGGGCACCCGATCTTTGCTTTATGACTAAATAAAAACCCTGGGAGAGCATCTGGTTTCGCACCCCACCCTTTCATAAATATGCTGCATTAAGGCTATTTTACTTTGTGGGTATTTGGAGAGGCCAAGCACACCCTCATTCCCTGAGGGTCATTTTCATATCGTCATTGCTTTAAACTAAGAGCATGGATTAGATATGCCATACTGAATTATGATTCTAACCTAATGTACACATTTCACATTCCAAATACACCCCTGGGTGCATTTTAGGTTAGGCCTTCCTGGCAGGAACCCATAAACATACAGTCCAGAAGGCTAAATATCTATATGTATTAAAGTTTATGTTCAATAGAGAATTTGAGGAGAGTCAAGATAGGCATGGAAGGAATGGTAGATTAACGACAACAAAAAGTGACATGAGGATGCAAATACTGCTTATGTCCAGAAAACACAAACAAATTCGTGGATCAATAATCATGCCCGCTGAAAGTCTGTGAAAGTCATTATATCCGAACGCCGCGGCACTCAATCAGAATTATGTGTGCGATAAATTAATTAACACGGAATATGAAATAAGGTCGTTAAACGCTCAGCCTTTATTGCCTACGAACTCGTTTTCCACACTTCCTCAAGGTCATGGCACGGAATGCTAATGCGTCGGGCCTTTAGCCGTGGCCCACGCAGGTGCTGCTGTCTGTGGGGTTTGGGAGACCAGCCAGCACCCCTCTAATCACCCCCCCCCCCCTTACCCACCCATCACACCACACACACCACCCCTGGGAGGGAGATACATTCCTAGAGAAGCCATCCACTTTCGTTGAGAGGGTTTTCAATGAAAGAAGCAGGATTAAAGCCGGTTACAAAACATGCATTCTAAATGAACCCTGGGATCTGAAAGAGAAAGACAGAGAGAGAGTGAGAGAGAGAGAGAGAGAGAGAGGTAAATTGTAGAGGGGAAGAGAAATTTTGGGAAAAAGGCAGAGGGAAAGAGAGAGAGAGAGAGAGAGAGAGAGAGAGAGAGAAGGGATTGACAGTGAAAGGAGAGGATTTGTACCCTGTATTTGCATTTGTATAGCCGTGTTATATACTGCAGTGTAATTGTTTTGTTCACTATAACAACTTATATTGTGCTTCTGGTCATTGCTTTGGCAGCCTTGCTTGGGTTGGCTCTGCCAATAAAATACAATTGAACTGAACTGTTCTGGGAGTGAAATGATGGAGGGAGGGGGAGATAAAAAAAGGGAGATGAGGGCAGAGAGAGAGAGAGAGAGAGAGAGAGAGAGCAGGGAGAGAGGAAGGACCAGGCAGAATATAGGGTAGGGAAAGCGAAGGCAAAAGAGTGCGATGGAAGCTTTACTTTTTTTTTTTTCTCCGATCAAAACTGTCGAACCCCACGCTGCACATCCTTGGGTGTTAAGCTACATTTACTTACTTGGCTCAGTCCCGATGCCCTCTGGCATTCTCTCATTGGTGGATCAACCTTCTGCACGCTTTCATCCACATGAATCAGGCCCCCGGGGAGAGACAGAGAGTCACTATCGGAGTTTCATCGGCTAATTTTCGCAGCCATTTGAGTGTAGCTCCCTGCTAAAGACTCTTTGTCAGCCCGTGTCTCCGGTCCAGCGTGGTGGGGTGCGGGGTCATGAAGCCCCCATGTGGGAGTCTCTGTAACTCAGGACAGGCAGGCGCATGGTCCTGTCACAGTGAACCAGCGAGCGCATAAAGGTAATGGCACTAGACGTTAGCACCATTATTCCTATTTGAGCTGATACTATGAACAGGCAGAGGTAGAGAAGGGATGGTATGGGATGGAAGAAACAGAAACACAGTCAAGATAACAAACGGAAAACAATTGACAAAAAAGAATGAAACAGAGGATTTTAATTTATCTATTATAATTATTATCAATCAGGACCTGAGACATGTTAAGGTTCCCAAAACAAAACGGCAGCTTGAACAGCTTGTGAATTTAATATTTTGTAACAGATTTTTTCTGTAACCATGCGTTGTAAGGAGGATGTGGGGGACGTGCCGCGTTTTTATCTGCACTGGAGCCTGTATTTACCGAGCTCTGCGTGATAAGCCCGTGGAGCTGGGAGCCTCTGGCTCTGGTGGGCCCGGCGGACTGCGCAATAACACCGCTGAGGAATGTGAAGTGTCCTTTGCTGTAGCGCACTACTCCTCACCGCTCAGAAGGAGAGAGATGTTTTCTCAGACAGCCCTCAGCCATACGGGCCTAACGCACCTCTGCGGTAAGCAAATAACACACTTTAACAGCAAACCAATACTGTGATTTACAGGACCTAAATAACGCACTTTAATAGTAACCAAACAGTGCACTTAAGCGGTGACTGTATAACATACTTCAGCAGTGGCAATACAACATCCTACGGCAGTGACTGTGTAACACACTTTAACATCGACTGTGTAACATGGCTTGACACTGCCTGTGTAACGCACTTTAACAGCGACTGTGTGTTACACGCCTTGACACTGACTGCGTAACGCACTTCAACAGTGACTGTGTAATGCAACTCCACACTGACTGTGTAACACACCTCAACGCTGAGCAATGCACCTCAACACTGACTGTGTAACGCACCTCAACAGTGACTGTACAAAACCCTACAGCAGTGACCATATAACACACTTTATCAACGACTGTGTAACGCACCTTAACAGTAACTGTGCAACACACAGTGTATCCATCGCTGAGTGGAGGAGGACTCCTGAGTCAGAGCTGGATGTGTCAGAACTCCTGTTTCAACATATACTGCATATTGTGTATGTGTGCACTTGTATGTCACATTACATTTTTCTTCATTTCAGTACTGTTTTGACATATTTTTTTGTGTGTGAATGCTGGGGCGGGAGGAAGGGGGGAAGTGTATTCTGTAATATACTTTTGTTTTGACATGAACAAGGCATGATTTTAATGGGAATTTAATGTAAGCACTGACAATTAGGTATATCCATAAAAAGAGTAAGACATTAACTTGAATTACATATTTTTCTTATTTTGTACAAAGTTTTTCCATCAATTTGCGTGACTAAATGATTGATGAACTCATTGCAAGTCGAAGAAATTTAATTAGTGTAAATTAAGTAAAAGTATACTTGCTGAAAATGTAAGCAGTCTGTTAGTTGAAGTGAAGGACAAAATGCATTAGTGTAATTGATCGAACCAAACTACAGCTGGCACTGGTTTGTGGTGCTCAGTGGTTTTTTCTACAGGTAAGATGAATTTTGCAGCACCCTTCAAATGTTTACACATAGAATGCTTGCAAATTGTATATATTTATCATTTATTTGTTTAACAGAAAAGGCTACATATACACAATATGTAAATCTTATTTGCTGGATAACCACACTTATAACTCTTAGAAACACCACTGTAAATCTAAAAAAAGAGAAAACATTTCAGATTACAGTATTAATGCAACATTTGTTCCTAAGACTGCAGGTGCATGCAGATTGCAGAATATTTTTGTAGGGTAGATGGCCCCACCTAGTGGACAAAATAAGACAGCAGCATAGGGAATCTTAACTTGTATCTGTGTTCTAGAAAAGAAAATGCTGTACATTCATAATGATATTGTAATTGTAAATTGAATGTATCTTCAAAACCGTTTTACACCAAAATACACTTCTGTGTCTGTGTGAACATATGCATGCAAAGTCATGCACAGACAGCAACAGAATTTGTTTTGCCAGGAAAAAAAAATTGCAACCAACTGTCCTGTGTATAAATGTGTCAGGGCACTAAATAGTCTCATCTTTGAGAGACTGGAGGAGAATTGAAGGCCCTTGACAGAATCTTATAAAAATAGAGTGAAAGAAAAACAGAGAGATAGAGAGCAGAGGGACAGAGATATGGATAGAGGGGGAGAGAGAGAGAGAGAGCCAACATGATTTCCACAGCGTCTGGTAGCAATGAAATGAAAGTGTCACACAGGCTGTATAACATATCGGTGAAAAAAGCTGGTACATATGTCATTTTCGCCGGAGCGAGGAGATGGGGCCTTTGGACAGGTCTTTGAAGCGTTTGCTGTCTCTCTGAGAGGGAGAGGTATGGGTCCCTCCCTTGTGAGCCTCAGCTACAGCTCAGCGCAAGTTCAGAAATCCCATCCATAAAGTCTGCCTGCTTTTCGTTCATTCACCAAAGTCAAATTTCACGCTCTGAAAATGACTTGCTTCAGGCTAACCTTTCAAGAAAAGTAAAGGTGGTTTGGTTTTTTTTTTTTCTTATTTTAAAAAAAAAAAACAGGGAGAAGAATGTGTTTGAATGAGCATTGTGGTGTGTGTAGTTTTTTAATGCTACGTTCCCTGTCCTGCCAAATCCAAAATGATAAATGAAAACAACCATTATTGGGAGGTTTAAGTTCTGTATGATCACGAGGGTGCAAATACTCAGAAATGATTTAGATTGTCTTCTGATGTTAGTTTTAGAGTTATAGACCACTGTATTCCCAGGGTGTTTGTATCTGTAAGGTTGTACTGGAGGTAGTTGTAGTACCTGCTGAACGTGGCCGTTTGCAAAGTCGTGACACGTCCCCTGACCTTGCTGTGTGGAGAATGCGGTTGAGTTGTCGTTTAGTGCATGTCTGTGCCTGTGTCTGCCTCTCGCCCCGGTGGCACAGACCAGCGGAGATGCCGCCTGGCTCTGACCCTCCTGTTATCAGCCGTGGGGTCAGAGCTCTGGTCCCTCAGATGCCCCTGAGAACCAGCCAACAGACAGGCCAAAAAAATGGCTGTTGCTCAATTTGGGATAATGGATAATACAGCCTCCTGTAAACAAAACAAAGCCATAAGCTATGTGTGTGTGTCTGCGCGTGTGTGTGCGCGTGTGTGTGTCTGTGAAACAAATAAATAAAAATGTCCTAATTTTAGAATGAATGAAATGTGAAATGTGTTATTTATTAATGAGGTCCTGTGGGCTTTTCTACAAAGCCTTGCTCCTGTGAGCGGCAGGGTAAGTATATCCTGATTTAGTGTAGATCGATGTGGGTTCCATGGTGTAGTCGCTGTGCTGTTCTGTAGGCCGCTCATATATGTGGGTAAACATGGGGACATAGAAAAGTGCTTTAGTAAAGTTATAAATTATACACCCTCACCTAACAGCAAAATAACCACCATCGATAAATGAAAATAAAGGGCGACTAGACTCCACACTCCTCCTGGCTCCCGTTCTCATTTGGATAGATCGGCACTAAACCGAAAACATTTCATTTCAGAATTCTCTACGTCCACCACATTAAATGTATCTGTTGCAGTATACTCAGATTGCTTCCAAAGCTGTATTTTGTGTACTCAGGATATGCAAATAAGTTAATCTTTTTTTTTTCTTTCACTTTTAAAGTTATTATACATCTGCAGCACCTAGTTATGACATGTCATATTAATTCATTGAGATTCTGGATTATGAATAGAAAACAAAGTAAACATCATTAAGGATTTGATTAAAAAATAAATTGAATCCAGCTAATGCTATTATTGAGTGAATACTTTTCCATGAGCTATTATTTATTCATGTATTTATTTATTTATTTTTTTTTCTGATACAACTGCAGAGTAGAAGTTTGGGTGGAATGTAAACCATTGAGGGGCTACAGGATGACTCAGCCTGCCTTTTGTTGACCTTTTTTTCTTGTATGGAGTAACAGCATCACTGGCTATGGGCAGAGGTCAGCATTGCTGAAGTGACATTTGACTTTGTCGCGCTAGGAAAGTAGACAAATAAAGTTCTGGGGTTGGGGTGGGGGTTGGGGTTTAGCCGGCAAGGCACCTGCAAGTTTGTGAAAAGAGCAAATGAACATGTTACTACTCCAACAGCATAGACGGTATGTGATTGGAGTATCCATGGTGATACAACAGCAAAGGGAGGTCACTATGGTAATCAGAGGTGTCCCATGTGCAGGCAGAACCCTTCTGAGTCTGTGCGGGAGGTCTCTGTGAGGCTGATGATGTACAGGGAGGAAGGACGGTGCATTTAAAATCATGAACGAGCTACACTTAAAGCATTCTCGTCTGACTCAGACCTTAACTGGCGGCCTGTCATCGGATGAGACGCTGCAGCATGAGGTTACAGTGATGAGAACAAACACACAGAACTAGAGTGCACTGGAAGACCTTATGAGTTATATGGGTTAAAAACACACACTTGAAATCTGCCAGTGCAGGTAAGGTACTTTACTGAGAGATCATTTAGCCTCACACCACAAGGTTAAAAGCTTCAACATCAATTAGCTCTGCCGAGCTTTACACAGACTGCAATACAACTTTAATTACAGCATAATAAAGGTGCTGATTTTGGTGTGGAATCATTTCACTTTGATATTGTTTTATTAGGAAGTGTGTAAGCTCTATAGATGATTCGTTTTCCTGACATGGATTTGATCTAAACTCTAAAATGTAAGGCATTACAACATGAGAGATTCAATATTGAATTCTGCAATTCAGAGAACTTCCACTTGATGTCAGTGTTGTATCTTTTATGAATGATGTTTTTCGCTCTGTTTATTGCATGGTCACACAGCTCAAGTAAGATAATAATGCTGAACATACACAACTGCAACTACAAATGAAATAATAATCATACTAATTATAATAATGATAATATGTGACCTGAGGTATGAATGTAACTCTGCACCGTCTTCTGTGTTCAGATAACCCAGTCCTGACCAGCAAGGTGGCCGTCACCGTTCACGTTCTGGACGTTAACGAGTTTCCACCGGAGTTCGCCGCACCCTACGAGACGTACGTCTGCGAAAACGCCAAAGCGGGGCAGGTAGGTGAGCGCGATGTGAGCGAGTGGACCAGGATTTAACAGACCCGAGGGAGTGAGCGAGTGGACCAGGATTTAACAGACCCGAGGGAGCCATTTCAGCGCTCATCTGGTGTGGGTGAAGTGAGAGGAGGATGAGAGAGAGAGAGAGAGAGAGAGAGAGAGCATGTCTGTGTGTGCGCATGGCTGTCTGTACTCATCTGTCTCCAGGCATTAATATCAACAGCCTCCTCTCTCACAGAGTGCAGTTATTCTGTACGAGTCCTGGGGAGCTCTGCCGCCAGCCTCCTTTTGATTACACACGTACACACACACACACACACACGCACACTCAGCAGGGCCATCCATCTGGATATTGGAGCACAGGGAGAGCACATCACTCCACCCAAGCCTTACAATACAGACAGCTGAGTGATCACAGCAGGAAAGCTTGAGCGTAGCTTAGCATAACATAGCGCAGTGCAGGCTCCACACCGGAGCCGGGGGGGGGGGGGGGGGGGGGGGATGCATTCATGCACATTTCGTTTCTGATGTACAGATGATGCATATGGTGAATAAAGCTCAGAGGTATTTGCGGGAAGGCTGGCTGAGAACGAGAGAGATCATGGCCCAAGAGCTGGGCCAGGCCTGGCATAACGTAGCACAGTGTAGCATAGAATATAATAAAACAGCCTAGCGTACCACAGTGTATTACGCCATATATTAACACACCATAGTGTAGCATTGTGTAAAATAGCATGTAGTACCACAGCATAGCATAGCACTGTGTAAAATATAACTCAGTAACACAGCATAGCATAGCACTGTGTAAAATATAATTCAGTAGCACAGCATAGCATAGCACTGTGTAAAATATAATTCAGTAGCACAGCATAACGTAGCACAGTGTAGCATAGAATATAGTAGAACAGCCTAGAGTACCACAGTGCATTACGCCATATATTAACACACCATCGTGTAGCATTGTGTAAAATATAGCATATACTGCCACAGCATAACATAGCACTCTGTAACATCGCACAGGATCAGATTGGCATAGCTTCTACAGTGTAGTGTAGCGTAGCATAGTGGAGCACAGCCTGGCACAGTCAATAGTGTAGCGTAGCACAGCGTATTCACATTCCAGGCAGGTTTTGCCCACACTGCCGGCCCACACTGACAGTCCCCCACGACTGCAGATTAGGACTGGTATCTACCATCAGCACAGAGGGGAGTCCCCCCAGGGGTTTTACATCAGATAGCCGGGGATTCTAATAACACGCATGGAGGGGGGCTGAGCTGATGCCAGCGCTAGCTGTCGCTCCGCTGCATGCAGATGTATTTAAGATAGCCACATATTTATCCATTTTGTGATTATTTATTTATTTGCCTTCTCTCTAACAGACTGACCCATGCTGCTCAAGGCTGAATCGACAGTTAGGAATTGTAGTTTCCATTTTAATAATTTGTTTCAGGGTAAAGTTGTTAAGTTTGTTAACTCTGTGCAAAGTGTATATGGTGTATATACAAATATAGCAACATAACATAATGTAACATAACATCATTAGTGGCAAATCATAATTTTAAAATGAAATGAAAGTTAAGTCACATACACACACAGATGTTCTGATCTTAAAAGATGAAGAGAATTGTGTATATGTTTGTGTGTGTTTGTGTATGTGTTTGTGTGTGTGTGAGAGAGAGAGTAAAAGGGAAAGAAAGCCATTGTATCACAGTGCATTTGATTCAATTTGATATTCAGATTATGATACACACAACACATATACAGCAATTGAAATGGTTGTAAACCGTTATATTCTATACACATAAATGTATAGATCAGACACACTAGACTGAACCCTACGCACAAACACTGCCAGATGAGTCATCATTATGTTGTGAACATTCATCAATGTCAGAGAAGGGCTATGCAGGGTCATAGCAGTGTTATAGCTGTGGCATAGCTATGGCGGTGCCAGGCTCTGTGAGGGTTATTACAACTACAGTAAGGAATGCTAATGTCCCTCCGTGATTATCTGTGCCTGCAGAGAGCGACGCTGTCAGGGTGCTTATTTACAAGTCAACTCGTCTCATGTCAAATCCCCTCCCGAGAAAGCAAAAAAAGAAAAAAAAGTAATTTCCCAAAACCCGAAGAGAGTCAGAAGAGCAGACAAATTTCCATGTGACAATGAATTTTAAAGAGCTTGAACGGGGAAGGGGATTGGATTTGTGTCAAACAGGCAAGACAACCACAGTTTGGAGCCACTTAACTTTCAGGCTGCGAGACATTTTACTAGTATCAGTCACGGAAAGGAGGAATCATTTCTCTTAATATGTCTGCGGTAAAACAAAGAAAGATAAAAAAAACAATCTAAAAGCAGTTAACAATAGACTGTTAAGCAAAAGCCATTCATTGAGTGCACTTCCCTCACTGAATAATACTATACAAAACAATGAAATATAACTGCATAATGCAATGCAGTACAGATATAACTCAGGGAGGGAAAGTAAATGTCTGAACAAAGGGTGCTTTATGTTTGCCACAGTCTTTTACTTCCCTCTGTAATACCGATTGAAGCTGCCCTTAAGACAGGAAAAGCAGGCGCCCTGTGCAAAGTGAATTGCTGCACCAGGGTTTCCAGAGAGAGGATTCCCACCAGCAGGAGGGGAGTCTATGTGTGAATTCTTACTTGTATAACATGGGAGCATGTGCCACAACTTGCCAGACTCTGCTGTGCCACACTACACCATAACAAATTACCCATAAGGCCAAGGGAAATGACTCTCACTTGATGAAGCCAAATGGTGCAGTGGGTTGCCCTGCTATCTCTTTATTGTTCTGTTAGGAAGTACTTCTCACGTCCGACACAATCCATTTCTCCACAGTGTGTGACTCTCTCATAAGTTAGGGCAGATATCCTAAAGTGCCAGGATTAGGATTTAGCGCAGAGAATATCAGGGTGAGCTACGCTTTACAACATAGGTCCTCTTAGGTGAGATACTGCAATGGACCAGAACCATTTTTCACTCTCAACCTGCTGTCGGTATGTGACTGGTTCCTGTACATTTTATCATTTTTACAGGCTTACGTTGGCCAAGTTTAATGTTTAATAAGATCCTTTCTCAGCTACAGCAAGCATAGAACCCTAGTCCTGTAATTGGTAGCACTTTCAAGAGAGACCCCCTAATTATGAAGCAACAATTTGGATGCAAAATATCCTCATTAGTTGCCACTGGCTTAATTTGTTTATAAATAAATAAATAAACAAAATGAATCGTTAACACAGACTGCGCTATTGATTCATAATTGAAATACTAAGTTGGAAGCTGGAAGTAGTTTCCTGAGTCTCTGGAAAACGGTTCCCAGTAAAATTTGCATAAGATTGATGATGGCAATATGAGTTGGCAGTATGTGTGCTTGTAGGTTATTTACATACAAGTAAAAATTTAACATTGTCCTCCAAGTACCTCGCAACTATTAAAGCTGCACCACAGCTGAAGGGATGATGCTATTATGAGGATAATTTAAACAGTGTTTCCACAACTCGAACAGCTCAAAGATGACTGTGGGGTTTTCATTCTAATCCTCTTTTGAGTATTTCCAGCAGCAAACCTGTCCTACCACAGCTTTCTCTCAAATGTATATTATCTAGACTTCATTCCTCCCTGCCTACCTCTCTGAATCTCTCTCACACACACACACACACACACACACATGCACAAGCATCCATACACACAAAAGGGATGATATTATAGCATGTATCTGCATTGTTTATTGTCTGTGTAATTCCATTGCGATGATAAAGCAATAGCTGTAACTCCAAAGGCAAACCCCATTATTGAATTATTACTGTGGGACCTGGGCATGCAGCTTGTTATGCTAATCACAGCTAAATGCACATGCTGCTCACATGTGTCTACACATTATCCAAGCTACAATATCACCACCTAGTTGGAGGCTAGATTGGCCAAACTGTTATTAATATCTGGAAATGGCATTGTGCATTGATGTAGTTTATTAAAGTAATGCATGTTGCCTTGCATTTACATGTGAGGGAAACTATCATGAAGCTAAAAAAATAACACATGTTTTACAGTTGCATAGTGATAATAAATAATTGCGTGCTTCCATGAGCCTTTGCACTTTTGAGGTATGTTTTCTGATGCTTTATGACTAATTTTTCAGTGTTAGTTTTGTTTTTTTTTTATTTGCAGTGTGATAAAACTGTGCAGTGTATCACCACAATAATTTGTTACCCTCTGTGTGCATATGTCTTCCCCTCAGTGAATCTGAGTGTTATTTGCTGCAGTAATATTCTGGGTTACTACACTGATTATTGATTTAGTGCTCTGTTATAAGCATATGGCTTCATTGCAGGAGAGCATAACACGCAGGGAATGAGTAGAGCAAACCTGCAAAGCGTGGAATTACAGGCCTAGCTCCTTAGCCAGTACACTAAACGTCCATCCCTCTGTGTTTGTCTCTCCAGGTGATTCAGAGTGTCAGCGCTAAGGATGGGGACCTAACTCCTGCTGGCCACAAGTTCTCCTTCAAATCGCCAGCCGGAGATGTCAAAAATAAGAATTTCACGGTCCGGGACTTTGGAAGTGAGTGGCTTTTTTTTTTTTTTCTTCTTCCTCCTGATTCCGTTTGATATGCGGGAGAGGGCACATTCAGCTGACGGTGAGAGATAATGGTACAAAAAAATAGCAGGGCCTGCTGAAGGTTGTGGAGCCTGAGTGTGTGTTTGCTGATAAATCAGGATGCATGAAATGGCATTGCGCGTAAACGCTTGTATCTGGGACTAACAGACTGGAAGGAGGGGGAAGAAGGGCGAGGGCAAACATTACAAACCACAACGTTACATTATCCTTAAAGGGTGGTAACACGATTGAGTAAGTGTTATATATTCATTTTTTTTTTTTAATTCATCAAGAGAGTGACTTTATACAAAATGAAAACTAATAGAAAACTAGATCTAAAATTTAGGTTTCTAAAAATGTAGGTCATTTTATTTTTCTAATTAGATTCAAATTTAGGGAAAAAAAAATCAATTCTATAAAAAAAATAATGCTGGCTAATGTATGTTAGCCAGAGTCAAGAACAAAAGTTCACAGAGTAGTTAGACTTGACTACCTCTTACCTGTTTCCAGTTCTACATGGTAGATAACGCAGCGACATGTTCACCAAAATGCCCCTCTCAGCGCAGCACAGGCCTTTTGGTAAGCTGGTAATGTGGCCGCACTGAGCCAGCACGTATCTCACAACATTTTAACGTCTGCGCTTGACAAGAGAGGCCTGAACGCAGAGTCGAGACATGATGTTGGGGGACAGGTGGCTCTGCGGTCTGGAATAAACAAAGCAGAGACCTCGGGATGCTAGGTGTGTCTTACCTGCCCTACCTGCCAGTCACGGGGAAGGCCTGCTCGCATGAAAGGAACTAACAGGGCCTGACGAGGTCACTTAGCACTCCCGTCCATCCTGACACACCGCCCTGCTCCATCTCTTTCTTTTCCCTACCCACAATGCACCTGCAGCAGACTCTTCACCGTTTTCTTTCTTTCTGTCTTTTTTTTTTTTTTTACAATTTTCTTTTGCTATTTTATTTATTTTCTCTGGAGTGTTAACCTCCTCCACCTTTTTCTGTAGTCTGTCAGGCCCCCAGCTCGTGTAAGAAAATGCCTGGAGCAGTAGGTCGCTGTCTGGGAGCTGGCGGTACAGTTTCTGCCTCATAGGACGGCTGAGGTTGACATTGGGTCATCTCTGCTGGGAAGACAGCCCCCTTGTGGCAGGCAGGGGTCAGGGCGCCCCACACCGTCAATATTATTGCAATCGGGTGCAAGACCTTGACTGTGCCCCGCGTTCCAGCTCAATGTACAAACGCATCACATTTCAATCGTTCCTGCATTTGCAGTGCACTGTTCTGCTGGTGTTAGATTGATGTAATTGGACATTAACATAGATTACTTTGACTTTGAGCAAGATTCAATTAAACCCATTTAGTGTGTTTAAGAGCATATTCAATTCAGTCAAAATTGAGTTTAGTCTTTTTAAAGGTGCATATGCTGTTCTATTTTAAATTAAAAGAGACATGTACCCTTCTCTAACATGATATGCCATACTCATTAAGGGAATGATGTTGTGATGTAAAGTATGTTTTGATTGAATTGTGTATGACCTTAAAGTGACTAAGTGCTCTTAGCTGGATCAAGCCTTTTGTCCATGCAGCACATACACTACACCACAAAAGAAGTGCTTTCTAGCACCTTTAAAGGTTTTTTTTTATTTTTCCTGATGGGGCAACCCTTATGGGTTAATCTTAGTTACAGATATCTTTAAGGGGTTCTTTATATAACCCTCAGAATAAAGTTCTACAGAGTGATTTTTTGTACACAATTTATGCAATGCACACATTTGTAAAAGAGGACCATTCAACTCCAGGTCCTTAGTGCTGCGGGTTGTGCAGGTATTTTTGCTCCAACAACTCACAACTCCACCTGATTTCACTAATTAGTGCATCCTTTGGCTCCAGGAGATGAGCTCAGTTCAATTCAACCGTATTGTCACTGAGCCAGTACAAAGGTGTACAGCATAACGAAAGGCTTACAAGGTAATTAGAAGCATTAGGTGGTGTAGTGCAAGGGACATTTATAATCCAAAAAATGGAAATGTTGCGTTACCCTTCTGAATGCAGAAATCTCTCTGAATTTTTTCTTGTTAGAAAGCAGCACCCCCTGCTGTGTGAGTTGGCCAGAAGTAAAAAGAAAAATCACTTTATTCTTTTTGTATTCGGGGCTATAATGTGCCAGAAACACAGGCTGGGGTACAGAAAGCCTGGGGCTTCAGGGTTCAAAACAGGAAGAAATCATAACTACTGCAAGATGCATTTATGGATTAAGATCAACACATTGCTTTTTGAAATGATGAATGATGATGCCGAACACACTGAGTAAATATGAGGACCACAACAATAATGAAACACATACACACACACACACACACACTCTCTCACACACATACACACAGCCACAGGCTAAACGTGCTATTTTTCAGCAGACTGAATTGTTAAACACTTGGCAGTTCTCTTATCACAGCATGTCATTTTGGACCAGTGCAACAACGGCCTTTTCTTTATACGGAGGGGGGAAATAACCATGCCTATATTTTGTATCTTGGGTAGTGCCATGTTTAAACGTAATCTCTTCAATCTGGAACTGTGCCCCAGATTAAAGAAGTGAAACATCCATGTCTCTGTCTCTCTCTCTCTTTCTCTCTCTCGTGATTCGTCCTCAGACAACACGGCGGGGATCGTGGCCAATCGGAGCGGGTTCAGGCGGAGGGTGCAGGAGATGTACCTGGTGCCGGTGGTGATAGAGGACGGGGTGTATCCGGTGCACACCAGCACGGGGACGCTGACGGTGCGGGTGTGTGGGTGCGACGTAGACGGCGCCCTGCTGTCTTGCAGCGCAGAGGCCCTGTTCCTCCCTGTAGGGCTCAGTACAGGAGCTCTCATCGCCATCCTTCTCTGCATCGTCATTCTGCTGGGTATGAAATAACTGATACACCTATTTATTACACACCAATTACCCCTCTATTTCACTACATTATGCAACACTTCACCACCCTGCATTGCATCGTCATTCTGCTGGGTATGGAATAACTGAAACACCTATTTATTACACACCAGTTATCCCTCTATTACACTATATTATGCTACACTTCACCATCCTGCTTTGCATCGTCTTTCTGCTGGGTATGTAATAACATAATAACTAAACATCTTATCTATTACATATCTATTACCCATCTATTACATTACATTTCAGTCATTTAGGTAACTGGATTGCCACCCTCCTGCCATTACACAAAGTGTCACCCTCTTTCCTGTTATCCATCTATGACATTACAGCCAGTACAGCTGTGTAATACCTAAAACTCTTTTCTATTACCCATATACAGGGGGTCCTCAACTTACGAACGAGTTCCATTCCTATAACATGTCGTAAGCCGATTTTCAACATAGGTCGGAATTTATACCTAAATTATACCTAAATTAACATCTTAAGTCACTCACACTGTACACACAACACGTGAATGACATATAAAATACACTAATTAAATGAAACAGTTGTAAAAAAAAAAGAGAGAACAATTCCTTACCTTTATTGCTGTGGTCGTATTTACGAACCAAACCGCTAAAGTCGAAACTAGGTTTTTTAAGAAATTTATGGGAGTGCGTCATAACCACAAAATGACATAACTCGAGACTGTCGTAACCCGAGGACCTCCTGTATTACATTAAATGACTTTGCATCACTATGTTACATTACATTGCAGTTAACTCCACTGGTGGCTGTACTTTGGCATGGCATTGTAGTCCTGCAGTATTGTGCCCCCTTGGGCTGTTTACTCAAATGTATTCACCATGGTGACACAATGGTTGAGGCTGGTCATGGATAGAATTGCTTTGACCAACACCAGAAGTCTAAAACTGAGCGCCACACAGGGCTGTGTTTTTTTTAAGGGTTTTTACTTCAGACTTTTGTCCTGGTTAAATAATTAGTCCAATTCACTAAATCAGTGCTCTTGGTTTGCACTTTAACACAGCTGAAGAACTTTTTTTTTTCTTCTGTTTTGTCGAAACAAAAACCATTGCATTCTATGTTTTATCACAAAGTTACATGCAAATGGCTGAATGAGTAATTGAAACAGAAAGCATTTACTGGTTGGAATATGAATTCTGTAAGTGCAAAGTGGAAAGAATGAAAGTTCAATCTAATCTCATTTTACTGATGAGTCAATGAATGAAGCTCCATGGCAGCACAAATGAGTGGCAACCATGTTACCGGCAACTGACTAAGATCAACCAATCAGAGAAAAAATATTTTGATTTATCGAATGTGATTGGTGGGTCATTGTTAATCCTTGGCATCACTGTAGCGTAGACATGAATCAAAAGCATGGCCCATGAAATACGTTAACTGCTTAAGATTCTGGTAAATTCTAAAAACAAAAAAAAAAAAAACCTGCAAGACCATAGTAAATTCCAGTGAAACAATGTCACTAATCAAAGCACATGATCACATGAAAGATTTTGATCTGAAGAAGACCCAAGATGGGTGAAAGTTTCTGAGGGGATAAAGTGTTTCAAATGACTTCTGGACCCTGTTCTGCTATAGTCAGCTGTCAACCTATGAACGCAAAGGGCAAAAGACCACGTTGGAAACAGATAAAGCGGCTGACCATTAAACTTCAAAAGTCACAGTTTTGTGTCAAAGCTGACCTTTACAGTCCATTTTTCATCAAAGTGAAGGTATATATTCTTTTTGTAAGGGTCTGGGGGGGAGGTGGCTTTGAGAAATGGGGGGCCGAACCTTAGTTGAACCTGAGGAAGGCAACCTGGAATCACACCTATTTCCTGAGCCAGTTAAAATGTCTTAGAAAGAGCTTAATAGCTGAACTCATGATGGAAATGAATCATGAATACAAATATAAAATGATGAAAATTCATATTTTATTTATAGTGAATGAATTATTTAGGTTCCATTTATGTAAAGTTTTGACATCCGGTTATTAAGTTGATGCTTTTAAAGATTTTTCAAACAGTGGGTTTTTTTTAATAGACTGAATTAAGGTTTGATCGTGAAACGTGTCAGTGAAATTAAGTTTCTCAAGCAATAAGTTCTGACTCTTACCCTTCTGAGAGTGAAGTTAAATTAAGCTAAACATTATCACTATCGGACAAGTTTTCCCTTCTTCAAACTGAAAAAAAAACACTCCATTAATACAAAAAAGCCTCAAGCTGCCATTGAAATTAGAAAACCGACTAAACAAATTGGTACTGCTAAATAATTCAACAGAGTAGAACAATTGAGTATAAACAAGGCTAAAATGGCCAAAACAACATCAAAAGGCATGCAAAAAAGGTCAATGAAAGGGTTAGTGAAAGAAGATATATGATTCAGGAAGCAGATATATCATTCAGAAAAGAAAGATATAAATACATAATGTTGAAAAAATGAAAATAGTTGATACTTCCATGACTGCTGGTTTGAACATTTGCTCATGTAAACTAAGATTTTAAATTTTAGAGACAGTTGTTAATAATTCCAGTCAAAAAAGAATGCCGTTTATTTAAACACATCTGTTGTGACATCACTTTGGAATTTGGAAGCCATGGACGTTACCGAGTCCTGATATGACCTTCCCTTCCGCTCGCCCGTATCTGTTTACTCCAGGCAAACGCCCAGAGGTGAGGACTCAGGAGAGGAGAGGAGAGGAGAGGAGAGGAGCGTGCTTTTGGCCGGGGTGATAAAACGCACCTCCTCAGCCTCCCTCTCCAGTCTAATCTGTTGTGGAGTGATAATTAGGAGGCAGGCGGAGATGAGCCATCTGGCCTCGGCCCTGGCGTGCCAGTGCCTTCCCCCTCCACAGGAGCCGTAAAGCTGGCCTAAGCTCCTCATGCCTGGCTCTCATTACACGCCCCCACTCACTATAACTTAACCCGGCAAGGTCAAAAACATAAACACCCCCGGCTCCCCCAACCCCCAGACCAGTGCAGCACTGCAGCCCACTCTCCCTTCATCTGCATGAGAGAAGAGGGATGCAAATGCAACTATATTACTTCAGATCCTCTCTCAACAAAACTTGCTGGTCACCGATTAAAATGTTTACCTATTGAGCGATTGACTTATTTATTTATTTATTTATTTTTTTACTGGACCATGGGAAACCGTACCCCGTTTCCTGATAATGGCAGATGGGGAGACTTGATCTGAGGTGTGTCTCTCAGACTGACATGTTCCCTCAGGCCAGTCACACCCCGCCCAGTCCAAGTGCACTTTGCCATTAGTGCAATCCTTTATCCCCAGTCATTATGTGTTTATTTTCTTTTGGAGTTATTTCTACCCCCACCCTCCCTCTCCTCCTCTACAGCCCCTTCAAGGGCAATATGGCTGAGCCTTCTGAAAATGCTGAGATAAACAACACTAATGCAATCAGCACTAACGCAGATTAAGAGACATGCATTGACACTGATTTAATTTACATCAAGTGGAAGAAAATCAGTGAAGGATCAAGCTGTGAAAAGCTTAAATATATTAACAGAATGCAATAACACAAGGAAACTTTTTTTTTTCTTTCATTTATGCATTTCGAGAATGTGTCTGTTTGCTATTTCAGCTATGCAGACTTAAATTCATGTTTGTAATCATTCATTTTGCTCATTGTGGGTGGAAAGTGCTGGGATCCCTGCTTCTGTTTTTTTTTTTTTTTTTTTTTTTTTTTTTTTTTTCGGTTGCCAATTTCTGAGCTACATGTTTCTGTTGTTATCTTATTGTTGCAGTGAATTGTATTGACTTTCACCTGAATAGTCTCCTGGCTAAAAAAAAACAAACAAACAAAACAAAAAAAAAAGTGCTTACAAACTATTTGTAACATACTCAGGTAGGCGTAAAGTACAAAAAACACGACATGTGCCTTGGCAACCTGATAATAAGCAAACACTCTGAGTGTGTCAGTATGTAAATAGATTTATTTGCTACTGTTATCCCTATGAGAATTAACATTTTCATATGTCTCTCTGTGTGTATTTTTATCGGTTGGTTTCTCTTCAGAAAGCACATTGTGGTAATTAACACTTTTTTTTTTTTTTTAAACGGGCAGTTTGCATTCATCTCCAGAACACACACAGACACAAACACATACACAGACACAGACACACACACACACACACACACAAACACACACACACACACATGCACACACACACACACACACACACTCATGCACAGTCACCCTTTTAAAAATTGATTTTATAACTTTGTAATCCAGTTTTCCAATTTGTGTCTCTTCAGAAGCCCCCAAGGTAAGACGGTGGAAGGCTGATGAAGTGCAGGGAAAGCAAAAAGAGAAAGAAGGAAAATAAAATAAAAGATAGGAGAGAAACCACTTGCCTAAAGGCTGTTACTGTAAGCCGAAACTTCTGCGAAGCGTCCCAGTCAATCCGTCCTTGTAAACATCTCAAATGACATCATAAATTGCTGTGACAGCAGTTTTTCATAATAAAAACAATAATTATAAAGGGTTTCATTTCGTTTTTACCTTGGGCTTTAAACACATGGAAAATCCTGCTGCCTTGTGTTAGAGTGCCAGTGATTCTCTTATAGAAAGAAACAGACTATGGGCCCAGTTATACTCCCTTGTGGATGCGTACACAGATAGCTTCGGACACCATGAATGTGTAGTTGTTCTTATTATACTACTTTCTAGATCGCTTGGAGGATGTGTTCCATTGGTTCCCTTTCCTGGTTTTCCAGCACATGTGCAGTTGGTGCCCTTGTAGCGTAGTGGACGCACAGTCACAAAAAATTTGAGGGTATGCGGACGTCCGCTCAGAGCCTCATGTACACCCTCTGATGCTGAAATTTTCATCACTGATACCCTCGGGGACCGTCATGTACCCGCAGATGCACAAAGTTTAACACCGGCATAACGCACCTCTGGCATGTCGCCATGAACACATACACCAGTGAAGCGTGTTAATCCTTTCCGCCAATTCACTGGACACATGATGAGGTCCCCAGGAAGGACAGAAATGAAATAGTGCAAATGGAGACATAAGGAAGGAATTGCCGCTAGCAGCGGCGCTAATGCTAAATTATACACACAGCTCACCACCCACTGTGCTCCAGCACTGGTGGGTCAGACATTGTTTCATACAGCCCACATGCCAGCGTGATTACAGCACCTCATATGGAATACCCATAATTACAATTACTACTGAGGCATTCCTTTGTATTTTTTTACTGCGTATCGATGTGATAACAAAGGTTTAAAGTGTGACTGACTGCAGAGTGCCATTAGTATTTCTACCTTTGAGACCAGGAGTATGAATGCTGAATGCAGAGATTTAGAAGGAAACTTAAAATACCTACTTGGGGCACTAGAGGGCGCTAAAGTCTTGAGCATCTGTAATTAGTCTTATAAGACCCTGACCTTTGCTGGTGAAAATACACCTGACTGTTAAATAAGCCAGTCAAATATAAATTGATCCGTACAGCTGAATCCAATGAGATCTGCTCTTGCGAAGAGTGAAATCCTCTCACTCAAACGATTTAGTGACAGTGCAGTGACACATTAATTGATGGACTATTCACTTAAAAGAAATAAATAAAGGAGTACATGAAAGCCCCGTTTCTTGTTTACAAAGCAGGTTCTGTTAATTACTCTATCATGCGGTTTGCACTTGTGTTGGTTACCATCCCTGATGAGATCTGCATAGACAATTTAAAGATGTTGGGGACCATGTTAGGAGAAAACACCACAAAGAAGACAGCCACCCAAATCAATCTAATAGTATGTAGAAGGTGCAAATAGAAAGCCAGTAATGACATGTATAATTGTATTCATTATTTTTTATTAAGCTGTTACCTGGGTTTATCATTTTCTTGTTTTACACCAATTTGCATTTACTTCTATATCTATATAATGTATTTATATGTGTGTTTACAGTAGCAGTGGCATCAGTCAATTTTCTTGAGATTTTTTTGTTAGTAAATCATAAATTATACTTTTTGGAATCGTATTCCATTACCACAATGCCCCATTTCAGGGACACGCAGTCTGTCTGCAGTCTGTTTGCAGTCTGGGACTACATTATGCTGCTGGGAGTTAGATAAAAGCTACAGAAACCTCGTATTTCCTTCCCACAAACTCAGGCTTGCAACAAAGGCAGATCGTTTGAAAAACACAGCTTTTATGGACAGTGTAAGGTAGTACTTCTCCCTCGTTTGCTTCAGGGAGAACACGCTTATAAATACACTATATAAACATAGAAGTAAATGCAAATTAGTGTAAAACAATAAAATGATAAACTCGGGTAACAGCTTAATAAAAATTCTGTGCAATCTATCCAGCTACATACTTTTTTTTATGAAAGTATAGATGGTGCAGTGGATGTTTGTGAGAGTGTGTTAACAGACAAATGATTTAGGCTTTATAATAATTATCTCACAGACAAAGTTAGGTTTCAAAATGTCATGGAGACTGTGTTCACCGAAGAGTGTGTGAATGGAGAAAGAGTGTGTATGTTTTGACAGACTGTGTTCTCAGGACTGCATGGTTTTATTGAGCTGTGTTTTATCAAACAGACTGTTCACACAGATGTGTAGGAGTGATGAGGTTATTTTTACTGGGGTGTTATTATATATATAAATGTTTTACAATGTCATTAACATGTTATAAAAGCATAACACCTTTATGTAAGGTGTTATACATGTTCATGCAAGGTGCCATAAATAAGTGAATTACCTTTGGATTGAAGTTTTTTTCTTTTGTTTTTTTATCCAGAGCGACTTACACAGTTTACATTTTTGCACACTCTTAATTTCTACAGCTGCATACTTGTAGAACCAATTCAGGTGAAATATCTTGCCCTTCTGTGCCCTTCTCAGGAATTGATCCTGCAACCTTTTAGTTGCAATCCCCGCTCCCTAAACAATATACTATACTGCCATCTTAAAGGGGCACGAAAGAACTATTGATTGATTTATTGATTAAAAGATTGTTTGACTGATCAATGGACACCTGTTTTCCCCCCACACAGTGATTGTGGTTCTGTACGTGGGGCTGAGGAGGCAGAAGAAGAAGGAAACACTGATGACATCTAAGGAGGACATACGGGACAATGTGATCCACTACGATGACGAGGGGGGCGGAGAGGAGGACACGCACGCCTTCGACATGGGCACTCTGCGGAACCCCAAGGCCATCAAGGAGAACGGGTACCGGCGGGACGTGAAGCCCGAAGCCCCGCCCGGCCCGAGGATGACCCCATCCCGCATCACCGCCGCTGCCAATACCACCTCCGTCTCCCAGGACAACGGCGATATCCGCGACTACATCCACCAGCGGCTGCAGGAGAACGACGGTGACAGCACAGCCCCACCCTACGACTCGCTCGCCACGTACGCCTACGAGGGCGAGGGCTCCGCCGCCGAGTCGCTCAGCTCCATCGAGTCCGTGGCTGCCGACGGCGATGAGGACTACGATTACCTCAACGAGTGGGGGCCCCGTTTCAAGACCCTGGCGGGAATTTTTGGCGAACAGGAGTCTCAGTCGGACACGACAGAAAACAAACTTTAATGTCAGTAGAACACGGACGTGTAGAGGACTCACTTCTTTTGTGCTTAAAACACATTTTTTTTATTGTTTTATTAATTCAGGGTTTACTTTTATTCATTCAGTTTTGTTTTTAGTTTGTTGGTTTTGTTTATTGCTTTTCTCACTGCCAAGCTGAATTCTTAGAGAGACAGAGAGAGAGAGAGAAAGAGAGAGAGAGAGAGAAGGGAAAGAGTCAAAAGAAACAGCCAGCTTTTCAATTATTATTTCCGGAAACCTGTCTTTTTTTGTTTGTTTTTCTTTGTCACAACTAGAGGAAAGGAAGTTCTGCGAACTTTGGAAATGCAAGAATCCTCTTTAACATTCTTAAAAAGTGCCTCAAGACAACTATTTTTTTGTTTATTTATTTTTACTTTTTTTAAAATGAAAATTATTTTGTAATGTAACAATAGAACACTTATTTTTCTTTTTTCCTACTGAATCAGAACCCCAGACAAAGACCGGGAGATTATGGCGAATGGATCAGAAGTCTGATGCAACAGAGTTTCCTAACAGTGTCAGAGCTCCGTTAAGTGGTCTGGGGGCAATGTTGCGGCCCTGTCATGGCCCTAAAGCTATTTATTTGCTTATTTATGTATTTATTTATTTATTCATTTGTGTATTTATTTATTAATTTATTTATGTATTTATTTATTTATTTATTTAAATATGTATTTACCTATGTCTCAATCAATACATTGATTCAATGTTTATTTATTACCTTTGAAAACACTTGAGGTTTTTGTAATTATGCCTGTCCCAGATGCAAAGTACATGTTGAAGAAAAGGGACAGCTGTATAGACTTGTATTTGACAGAAAAGAAACTCATTTAGGGCTAATCGTGGAAGCATCGAGGTTCAGGTCATGTAATAAACACTTTTTCTTAAATAAACACAAACTGGAACTTCTTTTGCACCTCATTTTGAAATTATGCAATTACGCACACTGTACTTCAAACCCTCATCTTCTGTTTGGGGTCTGTGAGACCCCAGAACCTCTTTCACACCTCAGAAAACACACTTAATGTTTCATGATAACTGCTTAAAAACATGTTTTTGAGTGGATGACGTGTTTCAGACGTCCTCCACAGAAAACTCTCATTGCTTCTGTTTGAGGTCCCATAGACCCCAACTATAAAACTTGGTTAAATGTGATGGATTTTCATAATATGCTTGAATTGAGACTTGAATTGATGTTGAATACACAGTTGACTCAGTTCAACTTCAACTAAATAAGTATGATAAATGTGCATGCACACACATATTCACAAATCTTTGCATAACTAACCCCTCCCCCACCTGTCACTCTGTTTCATCACCTTTCATATCACCTGTCATATGCCAGGTCCACTTTGTGGCTAAAGGGAAAACTAAGATTTCAAAAATGTTCTGTCAGTTTGGTTTTAATGTAGTCAGAAGAAGTAAAAGAGACCTGAGGAGAAAATAAATTGGTTTAACTGGTTAAAGTCTCTAACTTTTAACTATTGTATTAACATGTACAGCACTGGGGTCTGTGGGACCCCAGGCAATGAGGAAGTGAAGCCAATTTCCCCAGAACACAAGGGTTAAAAAGTATCTTTTCTTGTGAATCCCTAAAGGCTTTATGAATTAAGTATGACACCTTAAATAGTCCAGTATATCCTTTTTTATATCATTAATTAGCAGATATAAAGACATTTTGATCGGGTGGTTAATCACGTCTAAGTAATGTTTTGTATGTTGCTATTTACGGTAGCACTTAGCATAATATTTGGTATTCGTAGACGCTCAGCCCCAGTGGTTGAATAGTTGCTGCGATCTTCCATGAAGTGAGTGGTTCGTTTTAAATCATATATACATATACACATGCATACACATCAGAGGCAAAGTCACCCTGTCTGTACTGTTAATAAAAGTTCAGCAATTCACCATAATGTGCAGTGTTACACAAAAACAAAGGCAATTGCTGTCCATCACAGTGCCTACGGCAATGCACTGAATAACACTCAGATATTACCAACAGTTTATCTTAAACAACTTTCCTGGGCTGCAAGGGTGCTGATCAGCCTTGTATTGAGTAGCGTACAGGTATGCCTGCTGAGCAGCTAAATTCAGAGGTTCACTTACGTTCCTGGGGGTCATGATTTAACCACTGTTTGTGTTGTTGCGCTGCTAGAACTTTCCGGTGGACTGCACTTGCGGACGCGGCACTGGGAGATAGCGCTCCGGCGGCACGGAAACGGGGAAGTGTTTGTTTTGGTTGGGCACTCTGGGAGGTGACAGCCCAGCCACTGCTTGGCAACGGTACCATGCACACACCTTTGGGAAGATGCAAGCAGGTGAGCCCCAGAGCACTGTAAGAGAGCCATGAAAGGAAGAATTAAGAGGAGAGAAACAGAGGTAGATATTTACATTTGAACTGACTGAAGCCATCCGTTGCACACGCTCAGTAGCCCGGGTAATGGACATATTTGGTATGAAAATGAAACTTGACACTTGGATGTTACAAAGAGATAAAAAACCCTCCTTGACTAATCCAGTTTTTTCAGCTTCATATATCTACTTCTTGCAGTGTGAAAAAGTCAATGCAAAATGATTCAAGTTGAAAAATTTATCAGAAGTGCAGCTTTTCAATTGGGGACTGGAAAAAAAAAATACAAGCATAGTTTAATTACTCAACCAGCTGAAGATTTTCTAATGATAAGAAGTTCTAATGAGATCCCAATTAATATTCATTTGATGCTTGCTAATTAAATCTAATGTCAATCTATATATCGGTCAGAATTTTCAAAGTTACAGAGCCCTCAGGCTAACGCTAACCTTACTCCTGACACATTTGTCTGTCACAGCATTTATTGTACTTTACACAGAAGACCAGTGTGTTCAGATCTTAAGATGGGGAAGCACATTTGGGGAGGAATTCCTCCCATGTAGGCCCCAGCCTGAATTTATATTATTGCTTTATTGTTTGTATTAACTCCTGAAACATGCACAGGAATACATTTTGCAGCAAGCACACACCAAAAGCCAAAGGTTGCCAGATAATTTGTTTTTTTGATTGCTGCTCAGTTGTCTGGAAATGAGTGCTCAGCTGTGAACAGGAAATAATCTGAAGAAAACAGTGAATGACTTGGAAACTACAAAGATCCATCAATTTCTCAAGCAATTACAATGTGTGTTCACACCACAGAATGTTAATGCTCCTTCACCTTAACATTTTTAGATTTAAAAAAGAAAAGAAATAAAATATATATATATATATGTATATTATATAAGTATCAAGCTTCATTATCCCAATTATTCCTGTTTTTTGTCATCGCTTGCGGTGCGATTGTGCATCAAAAGGTATTTCTGTGAAAAGAGTCTGTCAGCGTTGATGCACTCAACAGCTTGCTGATCTGACGGCTCACCGTCGCCAAGTAAATGTGCAACGGGACGGGAACTTTATTTCACAGTGCTTCTATTATTGCTTTTTCTCCACCAAAAAAATGAGGTAGGAATTGTGATGTAGATACGGAAAACAGTTGTGGACATTGCTCGACTTAAAAGCATAAGAGCAAGTGTACATCGGTGCTTGTGACAGGGAATGTTACCACAGAGCCATAACCTCACCACATGTAACTGTGTCTGATAATGAACAATGTAAGAGCTCACAGCTTACATTTGCATAAACATGTAGTCTATGGAACAGACATTTAATTATGGTGACGGTTTGAGGTATCATCATTTCTTTAGCGTTTAAGAAGTATGACACTGCTTAGCAACTGGGTCGTGTATGATTATAAGGAAATCAAAAAAGCCCCCCCCCCCCCCCCCATATTTCTACATGTTTTTTATACAACATTTTCAACATCACTTCACAAAAATACTCCTGACACTAATGCACTGGTCCATAACTGATACCAAATAGCTATGAAGTGCTGTTGCTACATGCCTTCTCATGCATTTTCTGAGCTGTGCCCTGAGTGAAGCACATGTAAGAGCACAAGCAAGGAAGTCTAAATAAAGCCAGTGCTTCCTAGTGCTTTCTTTTGAGAATTATGGATGTTTTGCTGAATTATTATTTTCAGTTTGCTGGATAGCAATATATAATTTTTTTGTGGAAAAAGTCTTTCCAAAATATAGCCTGGAAAACCCTTTGAATGTGATTTTGTTTCACAATGTTTTGTGCGCTGAGGTAAATTGAATAGCCCTCTAGATAATGTCTTTTGGGTATACTTCATTTCTGTTATTAAAATACCAGATGTAATTTGAAGAAAAAAAGCAGAGAATTATGTTTTTTACTTTTTGCAGACTTTGTGGACATGACATTGTGTGTGTGTGTGTGTGTGTGTGTGTGTTGGGGCCGGGGGGGGGGGGGGGGGGGGGGGGTCATTTTCTTGCAATCTATTCTTTAAAGAAATGCCAGCAGAAATGTAGATTATGGTTCAGCAATGCTGCCCTTTAAAGTTTTAGGTTACAAATCAGCCTTTTTGTTCCCTTCAGAACAAAGAGTGATTATCACTGCTGTGCTCAGAAACAGCACACTGAGATAATGTTGCATGATCTGGCATACAGATTCATATATATATATATATATATGAAACCGTATGCCAGACAGGTTCAACTATGCAAATAATCTGTTGTGTTGATTTTTATTACAATTCTAAAATAATGTGTAATATAATTGGAAATTTGTCATACTGTAAAGTCCCTTATATGTTGGTCCATATTTCCATTGATCTTCCCACATTAATAGACATGTTTATGGAGATGCTGATGAACATATTGAGTCCAGCGCAAGTGCAGCCAGACATCCCATAATATTTTATCTAATAGTTGACAGTAGCATAAATGATCAATCATAGAGTTAGAGAGAGAGGGATAGTTTCGGTTTGCGTTGGCGTCTTTCTCATGGTGCAACAGTGACTCCTCTGCTAAACCAAGCCTCACTCAGCCAAGACCCTGCTATTTTCACATGTTTACACACTGGTGCTGTAGTTATTTTTTCAGTGTGTTCTACTAAAATGTAACCCCAGGACCTTTTGAAATGAAACACATTATGGTTGTTTGACGGGCTGCCTGACTTCAAACAGGAAGCTCTTCTTTAATCTGCAGGCACCTGAAGCCGGAGACACAGATGCGTTTATTAGCACCTCTGGAGAAGGGCCCATTCTCTCATTCCCAGAGAAAGACCAGGGGCCTGTTCATTACAGTTTCCTTTGTTTGAAGCCAGCTTGCACCCCTAGCTGCTTGCACAACCAAACAGACTTCTGAGCACCTCACCATTCGCCGAGAATACAATGGAAACGCTGGTGTTGCTCACTTTGTGAGCTGCTTGACTTGGATGAGCAAAAAAAAAAACATACCCAGCTAGCAGGCCAAGCTGTTTTCTATGCCCTTTGAGGTGGTAAACTCAGTGATAAACAGTGTCACTACCTGTTATACTGCCTTATAACCTCACACCAACCCTGCTGAGGTGAAAGATGTTCAGGCTTTGTTTGTACCTGGATTACAGACCTCCTGGGAGGGCAGTAGGGGGCACTATTCCCTTTGAGCTAAGGTAGAAATTCCCCAATGCCCCGGCGCAGATAATCTAGTGGGGTGCTTATTGAAGGTATTTCTCAATGACAGAGCTGACTACTGCCATTGGAGATCCCACAGCACTTTTCTTTATGGAGTTGCAACGTTTGGAATCAAGGATCTAAACTAACGTAATGAAACAGACATTAGCAGTTATGAAAAAGAGCACATTGGCCAACCTTCCCAAAAGGATGAATATTTTCACAGCTGAGGAATGGTATGTGAGAAAGGTCAGGCCCTAATGCAAAGTGACTGCAGTGTGTCTGCGCTTGGGGCTCTGCATCGCTGTACGTCTCACACGGTGACATTCGGCAGATTCTGCCTTTTCTCTCATTATTTACACCTCTTTTTTTTCCCTTCAGAATGTGTTATAAGAAGAAGAAAAAGTAAAAAAAAAAAAAAAAAAGGCCTGGAGAACATTGTGGATGCAATTTTATTTTTGACAGACACCATCTGCCGATGAAAACGTGGAAAAACTTTGGGCACCCAGCTCTTTTTTGCCCAGACTTCTCTCGCCTCCATCTGGGTGGACTCCTCTCTGAGGTCTATCCAACTAAAAATCCATCAGTGACTGAAAGTGAACAGGAGGTGGTAGATGAAAGTGAGGAGAAGGCTTTGCTCCATGACTGGAACTGAGATATGGAGGGTTTTTTTATTTTTTATTTTTTTTTTGCACTTCAGCCCCTATGTGCCGCTGCACTCTGTTACACAGTACAATGGGAAGGCTAATTAAAACCTTGGCAGAATATGGCGCTGTCTGCTTTGAGTTGGACCAGAAATGCATCAACTGTTTTCAGACAGGCTGTGATTCAATCCCCATCTTCACACTTTGACCCTGAAGCCCAACAGTCCCTAAACACATCATCTAATTCTAGACAACAGAGCGAATACGCAGGAACTCACGCGTACCTGAGGGCTCCTATGGTTCCAGGTGGCAGGCAGGTTAGTGATGAAAGGTGAACAGCCAGGTCAGGATCACAGGCAGAAAAGCAAACAGCTGAAGGTCATTTGTGTCCCGGTTTTACATCTCCGTCAGCGCCAAGCAGAGAGCAGGTGGGCAGAATGTTGCTGGAGGTTTTCCTGTAGGTCTGAGGGAGCTTTAAACCCACAGTGCTTTAGGAATCATGTAATTGTAAAACCATGATGCTCCAGTTTCAATCACTCTGAAACTATGACTTCATCGCTCCTCATTCCCTCTAAAAAAACAAGGCTTCATTTTACAAAGACAGAGCCCTCCTTAAGACTCCATACCTAAGACTCCATATCTACATACCGAGACATTTTATTTATTTATTTATTTATTTATTTATTTATTTATTTTGCTTGTGGGTATTCATCATTTATTCACTATGGTTACAATGGTAAACTGAAGGGCATTGGAGGAACCAGAAGATATGCATGGCAGTAGCAGTTTAGTAAAGGTTATTTTAAAAACAGTCTATATTTAGTTGGCAGCACAGGTGTTGAACAGGTTTGAAATGATTTAACACAAATCAAAAACAAGGATGTATAAAATTCCAAGGACAACCTAAAGAAACGTTTTGATGTATTGAAGACATTGCAAATATCAATCATTGTGAGACACAACCTAGATAAGGTATCTGTTAAATTAAAATATGCATTACTCAATCAATTACATGACACCGATGTGACAAAATGAAAAGCAAACTACTTTTTCTCTGTATTGTTATTGCATAACCTCTGATACCTGATATTGAAATAGAAATAGTATAATAAACCAAGTACAAACATCACAGGATACTAGCTTTTTATTCCTCAATAAGTACCGGGCCTACCACTGGCTGTCTGCAGACATATTTTAATCAATCAGTGGTAGAACACCTGGAGAATCAATTTTTGAAAAGAACACGTTTAATTTATCATGTCCTCCAGTCGTCACTAGCGTTGCACGAAGGAGGGGTGCCTCCAATGTGCGTTTCTCTGTAGGAATTCAATCACTCAGAGATATGAAGCACGCACCCTTTGGTTTGCGCATATTCTCTGATTGAGCGTGTCCCGCAGGTGAGCAGAAGCTGATGGGAGATACAACAACTTCATCTTTTCACTCAGTGTCCTGCGTCACATTGCATTACATGAAGGATGCATGAAGAGCACAGCCAGTACCACATGACCACATGAGCATGATGGTGCAAAATATACTCATAAAGATTATGTTTTCATTTTTTTTTTTTTTTGTCTGTGTTTGAAATTGATAAGGCAGCACAATGATACTTTATACCTGTTTGGTTGTCAGGAATGTACACCTGTTAAGCTTACCGGTGTTTCTCTCTACCTATAAGGAATTATGGCTATGCGGCTTAGGGCTGAATAAATTATTGCAAGTACAAAGATGCATTCACAGAAGCTGGGACAGGTGCATGTAACACTGTGCTGACTAAGAGAAGAAAGGCATTGAAGCTGGTCCAGTAGCTTACATGTACTGAGCAGTGGGCTGGAGCTTAAAGAGTTTAATATGGCTTTTCTTTTCTTTCTGTCTTTTTTCTTATCTTAGCACTGAGGAGGCAGACTGAGCTGCCGCAAAGTAAAGATCGCACCTGCATGGAGCACAGGAGATAAATGCACTTATCTCTTTTCAACATTTTTTGTGATGAGACGAAGTTTGAGTCTAAGTTGTCTGTTCTCTCCTCAGTAATACGGAATAAACAACTTGCAGATGTTTTGAAAGGAGTTGAAAGTTGCTGCTTAATCACTGATTACACTGCAGTCTTTGGTTATATGATAAAGACATTCATTTGTTTAGTGAGATGTGGGATTTTTACGCCCAGGCCAACCCCGTATCCTTCACCTGCCTCCCTGCTGCAGGCGACGGAGCGGCCCCATCCAGGCGCCCTCTCAGCGCTCCGGCTGCTCTCATGCCCCCCCTCCCCTCTGCCCGAGTCCCCTCCGGAGTCGGTTGGCCCCAGCCGGTGCCCGTCGCGCCGCCTGTCCTTCCACTGCACGCTCCCTGGGACTCGGCACCGTATTCCTCCCTCCCCGCTCCCGGCGTCCCCTCCGGAGTCGGCGGGCTTCCCCCGGCACCCGTGTCGTCGGCGGTAGCGCCGCCATTGCACGCTCCTAGGGATCCGGCACAGCACCCCCTTCCCCCCCCTCCCTCTGCCCGAGTCCCCTCCGGAGTCGGTTGGCCCCAGCCGGCGCCCGTCGCGCCGCCTGTCCTTCCACTGCACGCTCCCAGGGACTCGGCACAGTATCTCTCCCTGCCCGCTCCCGGTGTCCCCTCTGGAGTCGGCGGGCTTCCCCCGGCACTCGTGTCGCCGGCGGTGGCGCCGCTACTGCACGCTCCTTGGGACCCGGCACAGCGCCCCCCTCCCTCATCCCTCCCACCCCAGCTTCTTTCGTCTCTTCCCCTGCAACACCCTCACTGCTCTACAGCATTATATCCTCCGGACCCTCACGCCCACCCCTCTCTACCATCCTGGCCCCCCCCCCCCCGTCCCCCCCCGCGCCCAGGCCTATAGCCTGGCTACTGCGACTTCCGCCCCCCCTCCTCCGTCCGCCCCCGTGTTCGACCCAATTCCTGTGTCTGCTGCCATTCGTTCCCAAGTCCTACAAGGTGCGGATGTTAATTTAGTTTCCCTGCTGTCTCCTTCCTCCCCCTTGGAGCATAGGTTGTTGGACTGTGATGGCGTTACTGTGTCCCTGAAAACGTCCGGCCCGTCTTCCACTAAGGTCCTTACGTTCCCAGAGTTTAGCCTGGCATTTAGCCGCTACACCGACATCATATGTTCGGCCTTCCCTCACCGCCGAAAGGAGCTGAACGATTACGTAGCTATCGTAGCTGACTTAGCAGTTCGTTTCGGCGGGTCCCACTTTTTTACCTATCACCGGCTGTTCTCGGCTAAATGCGCGGCCAGGCTATCCCAGTTTAATATTTGCGCATACTGGGGGGTCCTTGACTCTGACGTGTATTCACGGGTTTTTATTGGATTGAGGCCGTCAGCCTGTAACGTTTGCAATTCCACCGAACATTCAACTAGGTTATGCTCCATGGTTGCTTCGTCCTCTGGACCCGCTCCCGTAGGCTCGCAGCCGCCCGGACCTACTAATCCTGTGCCCGACTCGGGTCTCCTACCTCTGCCAAGAAGGTCTGATGTTCGCGGCCGGCCGGTCGTACTGAGTAGGGGTAGGGAGGTTTGTAATAATTTTAATTACGGCCAATGCGCTCGCAGTGTCTGCAAGCTACTCCACATTTGCTGCTTCTGCGCAGGCGCCCATTCGTTTCTCGTGTGCCCTGTTAAACGCCGTCCCCCTCCTCTCGATCAGGCTTGACTATTACGCCACCTTTCCACCCCAGTTAACATTTCCAGGCTTCGGACCGACCTCTGCACTCACCCGGACGCCTCTTTCGTCTCATATTTGCTCCAGGGTCTCTCGCTCGGTTTCTCCCCCGGCCTGGTCTCGTTCCCCACCCAGTCGGTTATTTGTCCCAACCTTAAATCGGCGGAAGCCGAGCCAGCCGTGGTGGATTCTCTTCTAGCTAAAGAAGTCCAGTCGGGTTTCATGATTGGCCCTTTCGACAACCCCCCCTTTCCTGTATTCCGAGTCAACCCGTTGGGCGTTGCTACTAGGAAATACTCCGGCAAGAAAAGGCTAATAATCGACCTATCCGCCCCTCATGACTCCGTAATCCCGAGTATCAATAGTTTGATTCCCTCCGAAGACTTTTCCTTGTACTATTCCACTGTAGACGACGCAATCAGGCTCATTAAACTCGCCGGCAAGGGTTCGTGGTTAGCCAAAGTGGATGTGACTTCTGCTTTTAAAATCATGCCAATCGACCCCCTTTACTGGCACCTTTTCGGCGCCAGGTGGCGCGACGGTTTTTATTTTTCTGTGCGCCTAGCTTTCGGGTGTAAAAGCAGTCCTAAGATTTTCGATACCCTGTCCGAAGCTATTTGCTGGATTCTTTTAAATCGTCGCAAGGTTCCGTTCGTCCTCCACCTGTTGGACGATTTTTTGACGATTACGCCACCCTCGTCCCCCCCGGCGTCCGGCCTTGCTTCCATGCTCCAGGTCTTCCACGACCTCGGTGTCCCGCTGGCAGCAGAGAAAACTTTCGGTCCTTCCACCTCTCTAGAGTTTTTGGGCATTATTCTCGACACAAAAGAACTCCGGGCCTCTCTCCCTAAAGAAAAGATAGACCGGATTAGCGAAGCATTGCACGGCCACTTGTCTAACCCCCGCTGCACAAAAAGAGACCTTTTATCGCTTCTCGGTCATTTAAATTTCGCAATGCGTGTTCTTCCCCACGGTAGATCATTCATATCGTACTTGCTCTCCCTAGCCTCGTCCGTCCCGTCTTTACTAGACGTCCTAGAGCCGGATTCCTATTGCCAAAAAGAACTCCGGCTGTGGCACCTCTTTTTAAAAGAATGGAACGGGGTCTCTTTTTTCTACGATGACCACGTTTCGTCTCCCACTGACCTGCAATTATACACCGACGCTGCCCCCTCCGTGGGCTTCGGTGCTTATTACCGGGGCCGATGGTTCGCAGCCCCATGGCCGGTCGAGTTCTCCTCTCTGCCCCCCTCCGAATCTTCTTCCGCTCTGTTCGAACTGTACCCGGTGGTCGCCGCCGCGGTCATTTGGGGTGCCGAATGGAAACAAAAGACCGTCTTAATCCATTCGGATAACATAGCCACTGTCCACATAATCAATAAAGGTCGCTCACGCTCTAACGCCATCATGCCACTCCTCCGTCGTCTCACCTGGACATCCGTTTGTAATCAGTTCATCATCCGTGCCGCTCACGTTCCGGGTCATTACAACGAAATTGCACAAGACATAATGTGATATTTCAGCTGATTATTGCATTCCCTACATTTATATCCATGTGAAAGTAATTTATGTGCACACTCAAATAAATAACCATAGATATACATGTGACCCCCCCCCCCCCCCCCCCCCCCCCCACACCCCACACACACACACACACACACACACACACACAATCTCTGAGATCTACCAATCTAACGTTTCCATAGATCCATTTTCTATGGATTTATGATTTACTGGAAAGCAGACATTTTAAGACAGGTGATTAAAACAAACGGGAAGTGCTTCATTCATGGTGACTTATGAGTTTCTGAAGGTGACTGGAGAAAATATTGCAGCTCTAGCAGGAGTACCGTCTGTTGGTGACTGAGCTCCCTCAGGTGAAAGGACCGTCCACTACAGGGCGAAAGGGTCAGAAACATGCTCTCTGCACTATGTCAACAAAATGTTTTTTTTACTCACACAAAACGGGGACAGTACATGGCTTCTATTTGTGACTTTCACATTATTAACTACCATGAACCATTAATGTCCTGGTTAGTTTTTAGTAATGAGATTTTTGAGTAAACATTTTTTTTTCCTTTATCAATTGTTATGTGAAAAACAGTTGATGGATTGAATTGAAGTTTGTATGTGGAAATTACATCAATTTGTCTTTGTGCTCAGCACAGACAACGGCATGAACCCGTTCATTTGTATATGTCAGATGTTCCATTAATCTTTTCTTATCTCACTAATATAATCTTTGCCCACATGCAATGATAAGCACTTCACAAGCCCAAAGCTGTGATATTACAGCATAAATCTTATTTCTGTGTGCCTACGGAAAATGCATAATGTATCAGTTTAATAACATACATTCTCAAATGCATTTCCAGGCTACAGCACTTGTTTCATTACTATGTGAAGTTATTAGGATTAATTTTGTTATATTAGCTTATGCATTGCACTTTCTCTGATCAGAATGATTCAGCCAATTGGTTTTAATGTATCCACGCCAATGTACAGTTTGTATTGACTTAGAGATACATTCTGAGTTGCTGCTGTTCCAGATAAAGAGGCAATACCGTTCTAATTCATAAAATGAGAGATTATTGAAATAATGTTTATGATTATGAACAACACAGGCAATTTGCATTTCCAGCTTAAAGGAACTGAAGAACAACATCTGCACTCTCAACAATAAACATCTATTCTGTAGACCTAATTAAACTTATTTTTTAAATCATTAAAAGAGTCATCTTAGCATTACAATAAACTTATCTCTGAGGAATCTCTACAAGGAATGTGAGATTCTATGAAGAAAGAGGTTCTTGTATATGTTATCTTCACTTTGTTGGGATGTCATATTTTGATTTAAGGGTCTATTTAAATTTCGGAATTCCGATGAACCAATTTACATCACAACGATTCATGTCACAGACAAAATTATTACCGCATGAACTCAGTTAAATTTTGTTTTAGGAAATTAATTGCGATTTATTAAATACTCCCATATTACTTTACTGCTGATCAAGCGTAAAATTACTTTGCCGCAGGATACAGAAGCACAAAAGGAAAGATAATTGGATATACCTTATCAGAGGATTTTTTTTTTCATGTTTTTCAAAGATGTCAAAAGGTTTAGCAGCACTGTACATTGGCTACATTTTCCATCAGTTTATGCCAAATAATGCAACGCATTTCATATTTGATTGAACACACACACACACATACACACATGTACATATAAAAATAAAGAAATAAATATTTCATGCAGAATATTCATGTGAGAGTAATTTATGTGCACAATCAAATATATAACCATAGATATACATGTAACCCCCCTCTCTCTCACACACATGTGCACACACACACACACACACACACACACACACACTCTTTGCTTTTCCCCATCTGGCTTCAGAGAGCAGAATGAGGGTGCACCACAAAGTCCAAATTGCCTCCTTCTGGACTGAAAGTGGACGTGCGGGAATGGGAAGCACTCCAATCTTTGAGATCTATTTCCTTTTGGACTGAAAGTGGACCAATGGGAATAGGAAGGGCTCCAGTCTCAGAGATCCAACTCCACATGCCATCTCATCACTGCCAGGTCCAGTGCTGGGAACCAGCTGGGTTCTTCTGACACCATTTAAAAGGGTCCCATTATACACAAGATGTAGCCATTATCTCACAGCCAGCCAAGGCAAGCTTCACAGGAGCGCAGCGCTAATCACACGGGCATTCCCTCTATGCGTTTTAATTCAAGTTCCGCTGGCACCAATCTTTGGTGGGTCATTTTTTGATTTGAACTTTCCATAGACCTGTAGACAAAGTAATTATCTGGGGCTGAAGAGGCCATTTATGGCATATGCTAGCATAACCAGGAAGCTGACCATATGGACACTTGTCATTTAGGTGGTTTTATTAAGTATCTCACACACACACACACACACACACACACACACACACACACACACACACACACACACACACACACACACACTGTCGTATCTTCATATATAGAGAGCATAGAGCCTCTCTCTCTCCCTCCCTGTTTCTCTCTCACACACTCACTCACTCACTCACTCACACACACACACACTCGTAGACACACACATGTACAAAGGCTCAAATACCGATAGTCACTGCTTGTTGAAGCAGCAATATACCAGTCAAGAGCACTCCAACATTTTAATTACTTTGGAAGGCCGGCAGCATCGGCCTCTCTGTTCCCTGTTAACTAGGCCTTTCCTGGTTTATTGGAATGGGTTCAATGGCAATATTATGAATGCTATCCATCACCCTGATGTTCTGAAATGCACTACTCCCTAAACAGCTCTGGAGCCGCTATCTACTCTGCCACGCAAATGAAAGACCCTCGCCCCGTTCCCGTGATTTATGGATCGCTTGCTTGTAAAAAGAAAAAGGACATTACCAGTATTGTCTCTATGCTTGCACATTACCTCCGAATTACAAACCCTGCCCACAGACTGGAGGGTGGGGGGGGGGGGGGGTTCACCTTTGTGCAGGGAGATGGGGGCAGAGATTACTCACTGAGCATGTGCAGCGATCACACTTGCCTGCCTGCCTGCCTGCCTGCTGCAGAGCCTGGCTGTTAGACTGTAATGTAGTGGTCCCCGGAGTTAGGGCTAAGGACGGCCATCTTTTTGGCTCTGCTCCTGATTGGACCATTAGTTTCAGCATTTGTTAAATTAGCCCTGTGATCTTGTTTACACATTATGCACAAGGGGCCAAATCCAAAACCTGATTTACGTGCTGCTGAAGTGTATTATGGGTATTATCTACTTGATAGTAACTCTTCCTGAGCACATGTTTTACAAAGGAACCCAAGGGGTGTGTAAAGCTGGTCTGAGTTTGGCCCATGGCATGACATTTCCATGCCTATAGTTTGCTCTCTAACTCTATCTCTAAATGTACATGCTACATGGGTAATTGAGCCGAATAAGACACCATTAATTGGTACGATTGAAACACCTGCATTAACACAGGGTTTAAGCCCCTCAAAAAAGCAGCTTCTCAATATAGCAGTACATTGGATGACCAGGATAAGGAAAGGCAAGAAAAAAAAAATCTGTCAAGGTGATAAGAATCTTTTGGGGGAACCAGACTCAAAAGGGAGGGCCAGGGTAGTCGTGTGTAGGTATGTTGATTTTGCACACATGCATCAGAGTAAGAGAACATGTGATATAGTGATATTTGGATGTAAATAAAACAGGTCTGATACACTGATACAAGATTTCCCTTGACAGCAAAAACCAGAATTGGTTCAAATAAATGAACTGCTTACATACATGCGAGCGTATATGAGTCTTCCATTTACACTGGTCGGACTTTTTTTTTTTCTCTTGTTGTTTATATAAAGTAATTGAGTCAATGTTAAGACAGAACATTAATCAGACCAGGGACAAATATGTTACACCACTTAAGGCATTATTGTATAAACATAATGTACACAACACTGTGCAATATGTGAACTCTGTAATGACATGGTTAGTCTTTTTTCCTTCATGATTTTTTTTTTTTTTTTTTTTTTCTCATGAAACTTAGAAAATATTGATTGAAGGGTTTAGTGGAAAAATCCTTGTTTAATCCATGGTGCTTCCTGCTTCTGGTTTACTGAAGCTCATCCAAAGAGACTTGGAGCCCACCCACCTAAGTTTCTCTGTCTTTCATACGGGAATATCATTATTATTATTATTATTACTATATCATATTAATGTATTAAAGAGTCTGTATGAGATGCATAAACATGCATCTATGCCTTACATTTTTTAAAAAAATATTCTGACATTATAATTCTGATGCATAATCCAGTACTTTACTTCTGCTCTTATGCCTTATATAAATGAAAAGATATGTAAGAGGGAATGAATCACAATGTAAAGACAGACTCGGTAATCTCGGTCCGTGCCTGAATGGCTCATATGATTAGCTCTTATCGTCTCCTTAATGCCGAACATCAAACAGGAGAATTGACTGGAGTAGCTCCTGGTTTTGGGTTTGATGACTAAACGCCGAGCCTTAGGCCTGAGCAATTCGAGGATTGAGCACATAGCTTTCATACTGGCTTTGAAACAGTTTTCCCAATTATTAAGAGCAAAGAAACAAGCAGAACTTTTTTTTTTTTGTTTTTGTTTTTTTTTTCCCCTTCACGATGTGCCGTTAAAATGCCAAATCATCACAAATCAATGAATCGCCTTTATAATGATCAGCTGGTCATTCTTATTGGTTATTTGAACGAAGGCCTCTCCTGACCTTCCTGGATAAGATTGGCCATCGCAGATTTAAGGGATTAAATAAGACTTTGTCACACATACACAGCACTGAAAATAAATGAGTACAATTTTATATTTTGTAGCATTCTCATTATCAGCAGAGCTGCATCAAAACGTACACTGTGGAATTTACATTTCTTCAGCATTTTTGCATTTGACTCCGATGTTTTTGCCTGAGGAAAACGTATAGCTCAGTTTTGGTTTTTCGTCTCTGGATAGAGACGGCGAGGTCTTGTCATTTATGTGTCAATCTTCTGTGTCTGCACTCAATGGAACAGACTTTTTTTTATTGTGAAAGTCACGCTGAAGACTAACAATGTTGTATCTCTAACCATCAAAGGAACCTTCAGGATATTAGCTGAAAGATTATCATTTCCTCAGCTTGCTTTCTTTCCTCTTTTGTGACACATTTAATTGGACTTTGAATTGATTTTCAGTCCTGTGAAAGTTGAGAACCCAGATTTGCAGGATTCAACTTGACATGTTTTTAAATCCAGAATTTATTGCACAGGAAGAATCCATAAAATCAAGAACTTGGCAGTGACCCCCCCACCCCCACCCCACCCCGATATGAATGAGGAATATTTTCAATATCCTGTAACACATATTCATGCATGCCAGCACCACCCTGCTCGACCCTGGTCCTGAAAACAACTGGTGAAATGAGTTAGCTACATCTTCAACTATTTTTAACTGTAGTGATGAGTAACAGCATTAAAAGATGAGCAAGATCCAAGACCAGCATTGAGAACCCACATTGAGTGCCCCCATGTAAATGTATATTTACACACTATCACATGTATAGATGGAGGATATAGCTTCTGCTGGTTTTAGGATGTGTAGGGGAACAATTCCACCCTGTCCTTGAGATCACCTTTTTGGTTTTCAGATGGCATGTGGCATGTGGCCATTTAAATTGGACAAACATCTGCTTGAATGTTGCCAAACTCAATTACTCGATATCGCTCATGTAAAGTCATGTGAAGGTGACAGTTCAGTGGAGCGAAAGAGGTCTTCTTTAGTGGCCTTACGTTTTGAACAAGGAACTTAACATGAGACTGTGGCAATGTGTTGACATACTGCACATAAATATGCATAATACAACATACTTCTTGTTCTTGCCCTTCTTCTTCATCTTCTTATGATGATGATGATCATGATGACGATAATAATTATTATCATTATTACTAGTACAGACTGAGTATCCCTTATCCAAAACACCAGGGACCAGAAGTATTTTGGATATTATTTCTTATTCCCATCTGGACCATATCAGCTTCCATAAAAAATGCCCTTATACACTTATCATGTGCCATTACAATTGACCTAGGCTCAAACATCATTTTCAGCTATAAAAGTATGCACCTTATTCTTTAATCAAGACTAGCAAATGCAAAACATTTTGCAAGAGGAAAGAAAAAAAAAAGATATCATATGTGATGTATCATATTGTGAATCAAAGTTATGTTTATATGTAGATTGAATCTCTGCCCTCCTCTCTTGAACACATTTCTTCTCCCTGATTCAAAGTAAGCTTGTTCCTTTCTTAACTTGTCACCAGAAGCAAATCAACATCTGATAAGAGCATTTATTGGGAGTGGGTGCACTGAAAGTTTAATAATCATGAAATATTCCTGTCAAGGCCACCTGGGGAGAAAGGAAACAGGTTTAAGTATGGCAGGAAACATGCCTGTCCATAAATCCCAGGCAGTGGTTCACAGGAATCGTGTATGTAAATACCTACATCAGATCAAAACAAGTATCCTGCTATGTTCCTTGGGATGATCCCTCTGAAACATCTGTTTTTGCCTGGAGAGACTGAGCTCAGCCCTTTGGGAGGCCTCCCTGTCCGTCATTGACAGAGTATGCCTTTAAAGCAAACTCATTTACATTTGTGTCCCACACCAAGGGCAGCCATACCTTTACTGTGTGAGAGTACTGAGGCTCTTCCAGGAGAGCAGGGATCTGCGTGAGACAGGAAGTTGCTGGAGGAGTTGGAGATGGAGAAGCGTGCCAAGGTTGGAGCGTAATGGCTTCCCAGCTGAATCTGCACTGAAAGTTCATGACTGGGGCTTGTGGGATGGAAGTGCTAGGCTGGCAGAGGTTGTCTAACTGGTATGGAACAGTTATACCATATGTGTTGTGAGAACTCAGGAATATGAGAACACATACCTAGCTAAAAGGACCCATCTTAGCATGTCATTCAGCCTACAGTTCACAGCGAGGTTAGCCAAATCTGATGCTGGAAAGCTATGTGGATTTTTTTTTTTTGTTACTCAGCACTTATTTTATCAATTAGTGTAATGTATTATGCAGCTAATTAAACTCAGATGGTTTCTTGGGTATAATTTGTTTTCTGACAAATTATACCCAGATTATACCCCCCCCCCCCGCCCCCTTTGTGCAACAACTAAGATGGTTAGTTGTTACACAAAGATTCTATCTAGTGGTTAACTTCCAACTAGATAGAATCTAGTGCAGGATAAATTACAAGCTTCAGGTGTTTGTTTTAGTTTGTTTGATATCTCCCTCAATCATACAAATTGAGCAAAGAAGTACAATTTTCTTTGTTAAAAGCATAATGTTTCAACTATGCTTATTTCACACCTCATGGCATTCTTCTTCTTCTTCTCCTTGTTTATCATTGTACTTTTATTGAATGCTAAGGGTTCAATGTCAAGTTTGTCCAACAGCCAAAACAATGTAAGCAAACACAGGAAAAAAAAAAAAAAACAGTTTTAAACTGTCAACCAGACTTTATTAAAACATTAAAGTATCAGGAATACATCGCAGCGCCCTGTGGCACAGACTCGTTTTTCCAGGTGATAATGAGCCAGCTAGCTTCCCACTGTACGGGGCCCGGGTCAGACAGCACTGCTCAAACACTTCATCAACTGCAGACGCCGCTTTGATGAGTCACTCAGTCTCTTACCTGAACTTCATCAATGGAAGGCGATGACTCTGCATGAAAAACAGACAGAAAGCAGACACTTTGAGGATTCAGTCAATGATTCACTGATATGATTCATTCTGGCAGGAGACGGAAGAACGCAAAAGCCTGAAAATACACGTAAAGACAAATACTTTCTGGTGAAGTAGTCAGAAAGACGGTAAACTTAAAACAGTAAAACAGAACAGCTTTGCTTACAAATGGTATGTCAAACGTGCATCTTGTTTAGTCTGAATCTCAGACAGTGCGACGTTGTAAATATCTTGTTTACTTCTGAAATACGGAATTAAGTGCAGAGCCACGCATCTTTCTGTCATCGTTCTCGCGGCTTATTAAAACCCCACTAGGGCCTGCGGTTGAAGTTTTGTCAGCCTCACTGCTTGTGCTCATTGTCTGGATTTATGTTTGGAGTTTTGTCAGGATTTACGTTTCCAGCAATCCCCTCTCCCCCACGCCTGCCCACAAGCACGTCTTCTCTCCGAGAGACCTGATGTTTGCCTGTCAGTACTCAGAAGTCCTCCGCATGACTGCTGCAGACACATCGCATGGAGAGGGTTACACAAGTCCCCTCTGCCAGGGTTCAAATTGACCAAAGACTCACTGGAGGTGATAGAGTTTAAAAACTGTTAAGGGAGAACTGGAATAGTTTGGGCTGCCAATGTGATGGAGTAACCATAGCGACACATTATTCCAGCAATTCCATGTCCAGCATCTGTTAGCTACATCAATAGGCTTGTTTGTCTGAGTTTTGGCATTGGAGGTCTAAATTAAAGTTCCTACATAGGATCAAGTCATGTGATATACCCAAAAATAAGTAAATATGCAAAAATTTAATATAAAAATAGCACAGCTGCAGAGAAACACTTGGCTGACTCTGCTCTGTTCTTACATAAAATGGGGCATGTGAGCAAAGTTGTGTACTGTTGCACCTTGCTTATTATTTTTTTTTTCCTCTGCAAATTGACAGGACTGCCAGATGGGTTTCACAGTGCAGGACTGAGCTTCTTTGATATGACTTTGAGGAGCTGATGGGAACTGACGGGGGTGAGGGGGGTGCGGGGGCGCTTATTTACCAGTCGCTCAGCATGGGGCCCTACAGGTGTTTGGGGGACGTGTGCATGCTTTCATTATGGCCGTCTCGAACACTTCCTCCCCGGGCTGTTTGCCGCGTCCCTGGCCAATGGCGGTGGTGATGGTCGGAGGCCCAGGAGAAGGCTGTAGCAGTGGGGAAGGACAGCTGGGTGAGAATGTGCTGAGAGCGCTCTTTCCATCTCCACATCCTTCTCTTTTTATTCGAACCCCAGTTCTCCCAATTCACAAGAGCGCACAGACATACACACAGACACACAAACATGCACATGCACACAAACACACACGCATGCACACACCTGCAAACACATATACACACACACGCACGCATGCATGCACACACACACATGAACACACATAGTCACTAACACGCACATACAATCATACATGCACGCTCACAAACTCAAACACACACATGCATGCACACACAGAGATACAAACATGCACATGCACACACACACACACACACATACACACTCAATTACCAATCAAACTCGGTACACAGTGGTGTGCAACTCTAGTCCTCAAGGGCAATGGTGTCTGCAAGTCTTTGTGATTCTCCTGTAGTCGCCAGCCAATTTAGGCTTGGAAACAAGGTGTGTGGACTCTTCAGCCAATCAGTGCTGAAGCACACCAAAGTCCAGCTCACGCACTGGCCCTCCAGGACTCGATTAACGCACCTGGGCCCTGACATGTTATATTTCAGCACTTTTTTGGATTAGTCAGAAAGTTCAGTAATTGCTAGGCCCTGCAAGACAGTGGGCTTTTGCTAACATTTTTTTTTCAGACTCCCGAGCAAATAGGTATAAGCCGCCAAATGCTACAGAACAAATATGTTGCTCAAGTACACTGGTCAATTTATTTTAAAAGTAATATCCCTATGAGTCAGACCAGAAAGTTTCTCCCTGCAAAAACAAACATTATTATACTGAGAATGCATTTTAATTAACCCCATAAACAAAGACAGCAGAAAAAGGTGCATAAAGGCAAACTGATAAAAAAGATGAGCAGCTTTCCCAGTGTAAAAGGTGAGCAGCTTTCCCAGTGTAAAAGATGAGCAGCTTTCCCAGTGTAAAAGGTGAGCAGCTTTCCCAGTGTAAAAGGTGAAGGTTTTCTTGAGAGCTGTGAAAGCTACACTTGCTACATAACTGTGCCAAAATAACAAACTACTACAGAACATAGTGACTCATTGAATCAACTTATTGTAATGAACCAAGCATGTGTTCTTGCATTAGCATTACTGTTATAGTTTATAATTGTGGATTTTGAGAGGTATGGCCACAGTCCAAGGCTCATATTCCAGTCCAGAGAAGATCCTTCCCTCCTCTCATCCCCTTCCCTTCCTTGAATGAGCAATCTCCAGTTCACCCAGAGGTAAGATGGCAGGAACTCAGAGGAACACGCAATTCCATCCCATGTGTCATCATGGCATGCCTGACAGGAAAGAGAGTTCACAATCCTGCATTCCTTGTTTTTGAACCCAACCCAAAGGGCATAAACATTATCTTTCAACATGGAGGGTATCCCAAAACGCACAATCCTACTGAACACGCTCTCATGCCTACCAGCTCCAGTCATCTTTTCACTTACTAAGGGGGGTTGGCAATATTTAAAAGCAGAAAAGACTCTGAGATTGATTCCTTCCTCGTTCATGCCCCTTTGATCAGAAGGGTTCAGTTGTTCGTACGTCAACATATATCACTAGATTTATGTTTATATACTCACCAGCGCCTCCTCTGGTCAATTTGGTGGTTACACTTTAACTGTCAGAATATATGCAGGTGCTTATTTCATGTGTTTCAGTGGATGCACATTCCTGGTGAATTCTAAAAAAATGATGATATTGAAAGTGAGGCTGTTAAAGGCAAATTTTCTGACTACCACCTGATTTGATTAACCCCTCATGTGCTTTGCTGTGCGTCTGTGCGTTGTGGAGCCGGGAGAGGCGGAGGGAGGGGCAAGCTCCTCTGCTGCACCCCCTTGACATGCTGTCAGTTCCTGGTCTCTCATTCAGCCTGGAAAGACTGCAGGAGCTGCAACAGCAGTGGCCTCAACAACAGGTAGGCTCACCTGCGACTCATTTCTAACCAACTCGGCCTTTCACTTGCCTTAAATTAGGCCTCATATTTAAGCACAGCCTTGGAGGCTGGAAGGGCTGTTTGGGTTTTTGAATTTTGGACTTTGGGGCTTTTGATGGGCTGTGCTGGTTTTGAGTTTGAACCTGTTTTATGACATTGTAGTTTTGTTGTTCCTTTTGCCCCTCCCCTAAAAGGGAGAAACAAATGGCCTTTGGCCACTTTTTGTTTAACTTCTGTCGTGTCGTACTGGCAACTCCTGCCACTGCGCCACAGCATATATTTCAAATTTGATGAAATTATTCTGTTTGTAAAGTTACTCAGAAAATGAGTAAGTATTACCCTTCCAACTAGTTTTGTGAAGTCCTACGCTTCAGCCTTCTGTTTCCATTGCCATGAGCCATGGTTCAAGTAAGTCAAGACGCAAGCTTGGCTACTGCAAGACTGCAAGGGAAAAGGCTGTGGATTGGAATCAATGTTACATATCTGCCTCTGCGGCAGCTGCCGTGTATCTCCAGTTTGATATCTGGAAGACCTTGACGTAAGAGCAGTGTGTGTTCACCTCCAATATCAGTGAAAGAAGCCAAACTAAAAACAAAAAGCATGTAAGAGAAAAGAGAGAGAGAGGGAAAAAAAAAACCTGCTTTCTTTTTCCTTGGAAGACTGTGATTTCCAAAGTGAAACCCTGTGTTTTTTTATTTTAGTTTTTTTTTTTCTAACTGCCGGGATAGGTACGGCAAGTCAATATTCCCCCCTGACAGTGTCACAAGGCTGTGAAAGAGCAGCCATTAATATGCACCTCCACTGACAGGGAAAATGGTTTGATTCTATACGAGCTGTCAGTGCTGACTCTGAGAGCTGACAGCATGACGCTGTGGATAGCAGCGTTGAGAAATGTCATCAAAGAAGTCACAGTCCATAGACCTGAAGAGGGACTGAAAGAGGGTTTCAAAGACTGCTGTGATTTTTTTCTTAGCTCCTTCTTTTGTCATTTTTACTTTCTTTCTTTTTTTTTTCAGGGGGTGGGCAGGAACCGAACATACAGTTCATCTAACTGAAGGGCTGTCTCACCATGTCAGTCCCAATCTCCAGCACTCTTCTCTGCTTTTCTCACCCTGAGAAACATGTAAGAAGTGAAGAAAGCTACAACAAACTAATGCAATGAAACAAAAAAAATATATATTTTGAGAAAAAAATCCCAAGAATCCCCCAAAATATAATGAAGAAGATTTAATGTATGATTAACAGAAAAAAAGAACTGAGTGCTGAACAGTGCTTGGGGGGGGGGGGGGCGTTTTTACAATTTGTATAAACGTATAATACCCTTAAAGGTGCAGCTGATCAAAAGAGCAGAAAATCCTACACAGGCTGGGCTTACAGTGGAAACGGTGTGGACCAATTCAAACGGGCTGAAGCCGTGCATCCAGCAGAATTTAAAGGGTCCAGCCGGTCTGGCACGGCCAGCGAATTTAACGGGTCCAGCGGGTTCACCAGGACCTCTCCTGGCAGCTCCAGTGAGCGGTCGGTGAGCGGTCGGCTTTGGTCATTGTTTTGATTCTGAAGAGGAGGTTTTTTTTTTTTTTTTGGTGTGCCGCAGATTCCTGCTCGGATGTGCGATGAACTTTGCGGATGAATAATTCAGTTCTGACACTCTTTAAGTCAATCATAAAAGCACTTCCCACCGCCTGCACGCTTGTCCTAGAATGATCCCGTTTCTTCAGCCTCATTTGATGTTTTCTGCAGGCCACGTTCACCGCAAGCCCTGCAGACCACAGGTGGGATACCGAGATTTTCACAGCCTGAGAACACAACGATGCTTGTTTTATTCCGGCGTCCTGTGTTTCCTGTACTTTGTCACGTATGGCTGTGAATAATTTGGTCAAATGCTTTGAGGTTTTCTTCCCTTCATTTATCATTTGCTTTTTTTTTTTTTTTTGGTAATTGAAGGATTTTACTGATCCGATCAAACGCTTTGTGGTTTTCATAGAGTGGTTGCCTGCCATTTCAAAGGCTAACGACTCCACCTGGATTCTGCAAAGTATAGCTGTCTCTCATTTATATTATTGTTTTTTAAGACATTATCATTAGCATCATTGAATAAAATTAATCATTACTTGTATATCACTCACACACACACACGTACACACACACACACACACACCTGTAATTTCACACTCCATTTAGACAGACAGAGAGAGAGACACAGGAGGACTCTTGGTGGTAAAACATATTATTTTTGGAATAAAGGACTCCTGCCCTCCCTTTTGAACTAGCCCGCTTGTTGAGATGAAACTGCACACATGCCAGCCTGTTGTCCCATTCAGACGAAGCCCATTGTCCTGCAGAGCCTTGTGGGTGGCAGAGGCGAGCTTGTGAATCGCTCCCTGACGCTCCGCACCGCCAGGCTGTCTGTGTTTGCTCCAGGAAGGGGATGAGGGGGTAGTAGGGTTTGCACAATGGTCACTGGACAGTGGGCCATTGCACTGTGACTGTACATCAGCCAAGTAGAATAAAATAAAACCTGTGTGCCATGCAGTAGAGTGTGCCCTCAAGATATGGAGATTAGGTTAGTCATGTGTGACCCCCCCCCCCCCCCCACTTCTCCCGAGAAAAGTAAACCACACACACACACACACACACACACACACACACACACGCACTCAAAGCCTCTGTCACTCTGAAGCCAAGACATTCTCACTGTGGACGGTTGGCTGCCCGCTGTCGGGATGGTCAGCAGACCAGCCCGAAGCCGTCTCACAGTGGAGTCACTGGCGCTTCCATTCTGGCGGAAGAGCTGCCACGGCAACTGTGGCCTCAGAGAGCCCCTCCAACATCAAGGAGCTTCCAGGGGCTATGCTGTCACTCCAGCTGTTTCCCCTGTCAACACTCCACAAAGCAACTTTACACAGTCCAAGCATGCACGGCTCTGACCGGACCATGTGACCAGAGCCAAAATGGCTGTTCAGAGCCCTTGCCTTGGTCATTTGCCATTGGTTTTGTCATCACCCTATCCAGAGTGACGTAAACAGCTTACAGTTTTGTGTGCCATTTTAAACAAAGGGCAAATGTTGATTGAATTCACGCCAAAATCCTTGCAATACAACTCTGAAAGTAACAAAAAGATGTCATTAACTATAAAAGTATAACTATAATGACCCTGGGAAAGTTTTTGGTGGATGCACTTTGCACTTCACACAGCATTTATCCAACTTTGCAATGTAATTAAGACCCTTGAAATTAAGACTCATTGTGTGTGCTTGAAAACAACATTCTTTTTTCCTGGGGATGATTTTGAAGTACTCATAATTGAAGTAATTTATACTGCTCATTTCATTCCACAATTAGATGTACAACTATAATGGAAAGGAAAAAAAAAAAAAAAACTGAAAAAAGAAAAAAAAGAAACTGATCATTGTTTTACAGGAACTTGATTTGTCAAATATGAGTTCATATGATTATATCAGATTGTTATACATTTATCATGTTTTAACATTTTGCATTGATCTGTATGCAATGAACTCCTCATCCTCAGACAAAACACACAAAGACACACAGAGACACTCAAAAACACACTCGTCATCTAATAGTTACATTGATGTTTTGATTAAAAAAAATACTTTATTCGTCACAGATCACTGAGACATTGGCACTATCCATTGGATGACGGATGCTTTCAGTTAGTGCAGAAAAAAAAGAAACTGAGATGCACGTTTTTAAATACAACCAATAAGGTTTTATTTAAGATTTTAAGTTGTAAGTGCTCTGTATTGTTTTAACAGGCTACAATTACTAGTGCAAGTCTTTCAGCATTTCAAATTTGCAAAGCCTCAACATGTGACACCCTGTCGAGCACACCGCTGGTGAAATCACCAATCAGCCGATAGCACAGCCTGATGCCATCCTCACTCAAGCTTTGCTTTCGCTCTTTCATCATCACCCATCACTTATATCTGCCGTCATTTACGGCACTGACATTTCCGTTCTGATCACTTACATGAGATATCTATCCTTCCTTTGGATTTTCAGCTGAGCTATAGGAGTGATCACTTCAAACAACATGAACCCACATCCCCACCCACCCACACCCCAATTCCAACCCATCAAAAAAAAAAAAAAAAACTCAGGGCGTTCAAAGCTTCTCAGATTAATGTTGGACTATAACAAGTCTGCCAGGAGACTGGCTCTTCCTCACTTCTTCAGCAATCACAGTATGTGCACATAGAGGACAACCCTACCGCCTATCGCCATGTTATTAAAAGGCAGGTTATCTTTAACACAGCTCCTTCAAAGAGTTGGGAAAGGAAGGTGGGGTTGCACATATGTTTCCCTTGGACCTACTCCCTCCCATTTTTGTGGCCTTTTCTCATCCCGGGTCTCCATCTCACGCCACGCCATCGCGCACGTGTATCAGACTGGCTGGGGATTGGCCGATAATTGGCTAAATGATTAAATCTGCATTTGAAGAGATCTTCAGTGGCACTGCCGCTTCAACATTTCAAAGAGTTTTTTCTTTTTTTATGGGAAACTCCAAGAGGCGGATGAAATATGGAGAGAGTCATGCAGGGTTAACCGAGGCACTGGTAGTGGGAGTGAAGATCTATCTTTAATGTTAGCGGTGGGGATAAGCCACACTGAAAAATGTGGGTGTTTTTATTCCTTTTTTTTTTGCTTCATCTCGTTCTCCCCCTCTCTTCTGTGCCGTGCACACAAATGAATTCATTAACATTTGTCCTCTCGTGAATGCAAAATTACATAAAGATGAACTCCACAAGTTTACTCTCCTTTGACTTTTTTGAACTCTTTTTTTCCCCTTTGTTTCTTTGTGTGGTACACGGTGGATCAAGCCTCATGGTTCAAAAAGGGCTGGAACTAAAAAGAGTGGAAGTTTTATGTCAGCAGAATAACAGCATATTTGTTGATCATTTTGACACTTTATCTCTAGGGAGAAACTACCCATGTTATACATGCAGTACATAAACTGCATATTAAAAAGAACAAAAAACAAGTTGCCTAAGAGCTTCTTTAAAGTATTTTTAATGAACCGCAACAAGTTGAAATTAATACAAGTATCTCATGGATTTCATTTCATAATTGGACACATGAACTGTGTCACTAACAGTGTTGGATATGTGGGGTCTTTTAATGATTTTGCAGTTAGGACACATTTTAAGTAAAGGAGAACAGAAAAAAAAAAAATAACCTGTTGTCATGGAGAGAAAAAACAGGCAGGTTTTTGTCATAAAGTGACAGATATTGTGTTTTTGTATTGGACCCAATGAGATTTATCAATTCTATTCAGCCAATACTGTAAACGGACTCCTATGCCATGCTGAATGTAGAGGTGTTGCAGCTAAAACAGAGCATAAACAGAGCCTGCATAATCTTTTTTTTACTAATATTTTTTTTTTTTTGTGTTCATATTTTTATTCAACAATATGTTTTACAATTTTTACACATGCATTATGTCATGCTGAAAACAACCTACTTATTAACTTTAACTTATTGATCACTTAACATATCTAAACTAAATGCCAATCTGATGTAGAACCCAAGGAAAAAAATACAAATTCATCAATAAAAAATATGATTTGCTGGTTTCAGTATCTGAGAAATGGACATAATTTTATTCATAGTCTAGTCAGGGGCATCTTGACTGGCCTCTCTGTACAAGTTGTCTGTTTACACTTTGAATGATCTCGCCAGCTGAATCAAGGCCCGGAATATTGATGGTTTCACTTCACAGGATGTTGTCATGGAAACCAGGGCTCTTCAAAGCTCACTGAGAGTAACTTTTATCCACGTACACTGTCTAACGTAACCCACCTGGTCTTTTGCTAAGGCATAAATTGCATGCAGAAATATGATTTATATATGCAATCATCTTTGACACAGCAAATATGTGATTTCTTAGACCTGTGGGTGCCTAGTAACTAATATAAGTAAATTGAGCCTTCACATCTTATGATAACTCCATGAAATGTATAATAAATAAATGGGTTAAAAAAATAATCCACATATCTCTCCCTTGATAGGATTTTTTTAAATTATATATGGAATATACAAAAGTGTTGAAAACAAATTAGGTGGTTTTTGAACCACGGGAAAAAATGATGCCATAACCCAAAAAAAAAAAAAAAATAGAATCTGTCAATAACTTGAAAACAAATTGTGAAGAAATAGCTTTCCCAGTGTTACTGGCAGGTCCAGTTGGCTGTCTAATACTGTGGGGTGACAATTTCACTTTTGGGTCTACCTGTTGTTCTTTTAAAAGCAGGTAGCCATTTTGGCAATGCATGTGCTTGCATTTATTTAAAGAGTAATCCCTAAGTATTGTTGAAAATAATCAATTGGGAATTGTACTAAAATGCCCACTTTTAAAGGTAAAAGAGATGACTCTACCTGCTGCTACTCATAAAATGGTGTCATGAAGAAAACCTTCCCTTTTTTATTTTTTATGTAGGCTTTTTCTCAATAACATTTAATGACTGTGATGGATAAATGGCCTTAGTCAAAGGTTACTGCCTGGCTCCCATTCTGTTTACAGAGAGCATCGAGAGGTGTGCCTCTTTCATCTTTAATTGTTTGAGTCATCTGCACTGACTTTGCAGTAATTGTCACTTCCCTAAGCTTAAGATGGTCTAACATGAGCAAGTGTAGCATGCATCAGTATTGGTATTAATTAGCATCTTATAAATAGAGATTCTTTTCATGTGTGGAATGTAGGTGGTTGTTATGAAGACCTGAGTGTAAAATGTGCTCAGGTTAATTAAATGGACTAGGGCTCCGATGATTGTTCCCTTTTTTAGTTTTAATGAGTTTGTTGCGTCAAATAACACGCCCATTTTGAGAGAGTAATGAAATGTCCATGTGCTTTGCTCTCTAACGTTTCCCTTACACCAAAATCATAAGATGGCTGCAAGATCGGTTAATGATAGGGACACATTTAATTTGGATAAACAACTACGCTTGCAAAGCAAGAGTAGACCAGAGCAGCAGAAAGCCAAAAAGACAGGAAATATTAATGAGCACTACATCTCTTAACTTGACATGTACACTTAAGAAAGCTTAGCAGCCTGGCACCTGTTAAAATATATTTAATAAGCCTCCATTTTTACACTGATTAAGATATGGCATACACCCCAAGTACTTTTCTGATAAAATATATATATATATTTTTTTTTAAATCTGTTAAGCATGGTAAGTAATTGAAAAGAAAAGTAATGCCCACTATCAGCTGTCATTTCTGAATTATGATCGTCAGAATTCACTATCATCCAAGATGTAATTTTCAGTCTCAGATTATCTCAGGAAAAGATTCATCTGTAATGAGTGTGACAGCTCTGCACTTCCCAGCTATACCAGTCTTGCATCACAGACTTTTTGGTTCTTTAACAATGAAAAGTAGACAGTGGAACAGACACACACGTTAGAAATATGTTTGCTTTGTGTGTGTGCTTTCCAAATGCCATGGCCTGCAGTGCAGTGTTTACAGGTTACGTCCTTTGTGCCTGATTCAGTGAGATAAATATTACTGATGAGTGATGTAAACTTGCACAATAATAATTCCAGATAATTAATGCATTCTCAGATTGATCTCCACCATCTCTAAATTCCAGATTATGCCCTGGGTGCCTCCTCCTCAGGGGGACAGATGGCAGGGGGGCCAGGGGGATCAGTTTCATAGGAACCCCGATCCGTCTCCCCCACTTTTGAGAAAAAAAAAAAAATACATACTGTATACGTTTAAAAGTTGAGATTTGCTCACAGTTTGGTCAAAAATGTCTCCTTCGCCGCTGCTCCGCCTTATTGTGCATGTTTTGTGTGTGTGTGTGTGTGTGGCGAGCGTGTGCGTGCATGTACGTGTGTTTGCATGTGTGTGTGTATGTGGATGTGTGTTATGTGCATGTGTGTGCGTGTGTATATGTTTCTATATATTTGAGTGTGTGATGCACAGAGACACAAAATACTAGGGCTAAATACATTGAATTATTTATTGAAATGTTTAGTGAACCTTCCTTAGATGTACTGAATATGTTTGTTTCCCTCATCGAAGTTTCCCAAAATGAACTCTGAGAAGCACCCCCTGGATGCCAGCCTGGGGAGCGTTCCCAAGGCAACCTGATTGACAGTGAGAGGGCTGCAGGAGCCATGGGCTTCTCAGGAATGTAATTGAATCCCGCCCTTACCCGAAACTCAAGGCAGAAAGGTGCGCACTTCAGCCCCTGGATAATGCAGGACGCCCGCCAGAGACAGGTTTTTCATTTCCTTATTGAAGAGCTTTTTTTTTTATAGAAGCACACCTTCTCCTAGGGCAGAATGCTTGTTATTGTTCAGAGCTGACCCTGTTAATCTGGGATATGTAAAATTCTGCTGGGCCTGATGTTCAGTTTTTGGCTATCTAACCAGCCCAGCCAGCCATGTTGTTTCCTGATATGCTCTGTCAAGGTTTAATGTTTTTTTTTTTTTTGTACTGTTTTCCTTTTTTAAGTTGCAAAATTATCCATGCTGAACAGTATGGAAAATGACCGCAGCCCCTCCTTTTTATCACAGTCCGCTCTTGTGATGCCGCTGCATAATCTCAGAGAAAGCAGTCTACTCTTTTCAAACGCAGGCTGAGCTGGGCTGGGTCCTGCCCCCGTGCACTCACAGCAGCACAATGCTGTTCCATTCAGCTGGATGATGTTGTGCTTTTTATGTACCGTTTTGCTTCGATGGCGGGAGATGAAAGATGTGCGCAGGTCAAGGTGTGCACCATTCAGAGGTGAGCGTCTTCCCTTTTCAAGTTGTTGCTCGCTCGAAGGGTAACCGTAGCCACCTGTGGAGGAGCTTCTTACTCTCCATGGTTGTAGCTGCGTAAAGAGAAAATATCAGATGTCTGGTATTGAATAAAGATTCAATACCAGATGTTGCCACTTAAAAGCACATCATGTTTCGACTGTTTTGAGAGAGGCATATCCGGATGCCATCGTCTCATCTATTGACCAGAAAACCGCGTGGTTCAAAGCATGAAGGTTTGAGTAAAAGGCAGAACTCACACGGTGATAGTAACCTCAGATCCTACCAACTGAAAGGATGTGCACTAGCTTTTTCTGCCCTGGGAATTGAACCTGCAGCCCCTGAATTATAACCTCAGCTCCCTGACCACTGTCTGACCTCTAATCCAAAGAGTTCATCCCTATAGTAAAAGGTTCAGTATTAAAAAGAAAAATCAGAGTTACATGGTCAGGTTACAGATGCCCAGGCTACTGCTATTTTGATTTTATGGTAGACAAAACAGGATACTGATTAATCGCAGCCCTCAAAAGATTAGGATGAACAATGCCAGTTGCAACATCATCTGCAACCATTTGAAGCATATTTCATTTACCCAGAAATTCTTTCATATGTTTCACATTACGCATATTTAAGGAATTATGAGGACAGTGAGCAATGAGAACTCGTATGCATTGCATCACTGGCGGCCATTTTTTTTCCATTGTTATTGTGCATATTGCTATCGTGTATGACTCCTGGATCATTAGGTTAACAAACAAATTAACATATATGACATGTAGAGATCCCGTAGCATATCAGGATGGCTTTCGCCAGATGGGGCTCCTGACACAAGCATTAGCGGCATCCTCCCTTTCCTTGCGATGAAAGAAAGCTCATTACGGCAGGGAACCCAATTTCCTGCCTGCACTCCAAATGTGTGCCAGGCACGAGCAAATGCAATACCTGTGGGATAGCATGGTCTATTACCAAAATCTCATTAGCCATGTCACTGCATGTCACCCACACGATGGGGGGGGGGGGGGGGGGGGGGTTTAGCTGCTGGGATGTGGCTGTAGCTATTAGCCGCTGTGAGGGAACGCGATGGGTTTTTCCAGACAAAGGCATGTCGGTGGATATACCCATGCAGGTAGGGAAGCATGCCGCATGTCTTCATTGTTTGCAGACCTAAACATGAAAGCAAAGAGACACAACTAAACCTCCAAATCTGAGGCATGCATTTAACAGTGAGAAAGCCACTCTGGTTTTTAACAGAATAATTAGTCATGTTTACCATGTGCAGTGCAGCCCCGTTATAACACGATTGTTGAGGTCCATAAAATGTCATTGTGGAAAAAGTGGGGTCACAATGAATCAAGGCTTAAGAAAATCAGTGTTCAAACTGACAAATGTTGACCTAATTTTCTAAAACACCCCTATTGTCACCCTATTTGACCCATTTTTGCATGTTTACCTTCTGGCAAGTACATGACCTTTGAATTAAATAATTCTGTGAATAAATTGTTGTTGTGACAGCAGAAATTAAAACACAAATTCATTTTTAAAAGGTCCATTGACTGAGTTATATCCAAATTTGTGTTAAATCAGGGCATGTAAAATCAAGGTTTCACTGTACTTCATTGAGAGTTAGCCAAGCATGGAGAAGTCACAGACATTCAAGGTATAATATATAAAAGATAATAGTAAAAGCTAATAGAGTAGATGATAAAAAATTTGCAACTGCTAACTGACTAGTTAGAAAGCTGGATGCACATCATCTCTCCATGTGCTACAGCATTAGTTTGGTGCGTTAATATTAAGTGTGTTAGTCACTCTGGATAAGTTTGTCTGCTAAATCAATAAAACACTCATGTGGTTTCCATTACAGAAATGTTAAAGGTTAATTAAGGCTATTTAACACATTTTTGTTTCATAATGTACTTCTGAGGACAGCTTTTAACACAGTTCGGATTTGGCTGACATTCGCTTGGTTTTTGGTCTCTTCATTTACCCCAGATAGTCTCATTTCAGTGACCAGGTGCCCCACGTTCACAATGTAATACTTAGGTATAGGATCGTTAATTAAGCTGTGCAAAAAAAAACCTCACCTCGTCAAAAGGAAAAATGGGCCATAGAAACAATAATAAGAGTAATCATTAGTTGCTAACACGTATTCTGCTTGATTTTAAGTGTTTAACCGAAGAAAGCTTATTCATATTCAGTAAAATTAATTTGTTTCTTTTATTTGTTTCTTACACAATCTGCAATCTGACATCCACTGGGCAAATCATTTTTCATTGCAAATTCAGTGGCTAATTAAAAACTAATAAAAGTTCCATATAAATCACTTATTGCAATTAAGGACACTCAGAAGGGTACTCCAAGACCAAGGTTTGGGACCACTGGAGTACAGAATGTACAGACACTGAATACAAAAGAAAAAAAAAATGAAAAATGAACTCCACTGTAATGTCTAATAATCACTGGGCTACAGGACCTTGACTGCACTGCCTGCTTTTGCTATACCAAAATCCCATTCTTATCAAGTTTGAGTAAGTGCATTTTACAGCAATAGGCCATACTCAATCACAACAACAATAATTAATGCATTAATTTAATGTTACATGCACATTTCCTCCTTCTTGAAATTTTATGACAGTCTATAATTATTTTATTTACTTTCCCTACTTAATAAATACATAGTAAACGGTAGAAATGAGTGAAATATACTCAACTCTCACAGATGGCACTGCCATTTTTCTTAGTCTTGATAACAACATGGCACCAGGGAACAGTGGAACAAATATGAATGCAGATTTGGGAAAGCTATCACACACTCATGACAGGTTAATGGCTTGACATGAAACAGTTTTCAATCAAGTAAATGGGGCAAATACATCAACATCAAACGGAGGTCTGTTCAGCACATATCGCTGTCTGTGACTGAACCTTCACCATTTATCTATGTCACATTACATTTCTATATTTCTTTATTCATTGTTTTACTAAATCTAGACATTGGCCTGGTGGGGTGTGTATTTGTGTGTGTGTGTGTGTGTGTGTGTGTGTGTGTGGGGGGGGGGGTAGCTGAATTCATTCATGTTGGTGTGGATGGTACAATTTGATTTTCCCCATTTCAACACCTACTGATTATGCGATATTATATACATTGCATTGCATTTTCATACTCATACCCACCTGATAAAAGCAATGGAGCACAGAACACATTGTGCTATGGAATTACGGCTATTGCATCTCCTGTTTGTTTGTTTGTTTGTTTGTCTGTTTTTTCCCAGTTGCAGTATGAGGACAGGGGGTCAGGGCAGGAGGAATTGCCTTTTTGGGACATGTCATGGGCTTGGTGATGCTTTTTTTTTTAAATCAATGCACAGTTAAACTGTAGTGCATGCTCTCGGGCTGTATGTACTTTCGTTTGATTTGTCCCCTTGTGTGATCGTGTATCCCGTGTAAAACCGCTCGCAGGTGTCCTTATTTAATCAACTCTAACAGGATCAAACCTGTATGAAAGGGTGATTCGTCTGTTCCTTGAGAATTTACAGTGACAGCAAAGTCACTGTAGTCAATGCAAAGGAATGAAATAATTCACCATTCCATCTTTACAAGGACGTGAAAAATATCTGATGACATCGTTTATGCTGGCCTGGATCCAAAAATTATGATTTAAAGTAGCTTAGCGTTCACTGATCGGTATGTGTTAGTTTTATTATGACAGTCTTACAGATATATTCTGCTTTAGTATATTTCAGTATGTCACTCATCAGGATAACTGCGCAAAACTCTGGGCCTTGATTCTGTAAAAATAACTGTTCTTAGTTATGATATAATAGATTGTCGATTCCCTTAATTTAATTCAAAACCTTCATTCACATTGCAGTTTACCGTGTTAATGTTGATGATTGTTGAACCCAAGAGAAAAAGATTGATGAGAGAGGGAAAAAATTATATTTTAGCTCAACTGCAAGTCAAAATCAAGATAAAATAGTGATTAAAATAGACCTATATTTATATCATAAGATTTTATTTCAGTGTGTTCACAGTTTGCGTTTTCATATCTGTATTCAACAGATGCTTCGACTTATAGTGCACAGGTTTGATGGCAGTTTTTTTTTTGTCAATTATGAGAAGAACTATCACTCTAGTAAGATTAAATTAATGTAGCACTCTAGTTTGACCTTGTAAAACAGTCTTGATAAGAGTAGCATAGAAATATGCTAATGGAGTTTGTTAAAATAAACGTTTGGGACAAGCATTTTCGGACAACCCCTCTCTCAAATACCTCTGTCTGTCTAATCTGACTTTCTATGCAGGTATTAAATTGCCACATGCTTTCTCTCCCATCATGCTCTCTGCTTCCGGCGTCCCTCCCCCTCCCCATCTCTGCCCTCATGTCTACTTCCTTCCCTCTGTATTTTACCTTCTCTTATAGTGGTCAAGTGTGGGGTTCACCTCCTCCAATACAGTGAGGCACGATGGCACCCCACTTGGACTCCAAGCCCAAATTAAAAATTTCTGTACCGATATAAAACTTGCAACGTCACAACAAAATCCTTCCAAACGCACTCAATGTTGCCTGAAAGTTAAGTCTACTGTTTTTGATTTTGTAAAGGCAAAAAGGGGCATGTGTGTCCTTTCACACTGCTTCATTCAAGGGTTGCTCAAATCTTCATCAACCGCATTAGACATCAATAAATCAGGGCTGCTTTTTACACCTGTTTGATTACACACTGCGCCCCCCCCCCCCCCCCCCCCACACATGAGCTTTCAGCATCAGCTCTGCTACTACGCTGCCTTGGCCTCAACCCCACTAACCCTGACAGCCTTCTACGAACAATAGCGAATTAATATGCCAGTTAAAACACCCTGCACAGTGAAGTGTTCAGTTTGGATTTAACTCTAACATATTTAACTCTGACAACTGCATTTGGCATCACATTGTCTCATCCCAAGTAAAATGTACCCTATTTTTTATTGTATCTATCATTATTTTACTGTGCTGTGAGACTTTCTTGGATTTTGCATACTGCAATTGTCATATTTCTGCAAATAAATATCCCTCAAGTACGATGATGATCATTTAAAATGTATATGTATTCATGAGAAAGCAACGTGCTGATGGAAATTTGAGGGTGCTGATTGGTGGATATCTGCCTGCATTCTCACAGCCTGACAACCACATACACTTTGTGGGAGTGAGAACTAGAGTTCATTCTGAGGACAGATATTACAGAACCAAATGATTATAACCAGCGTAATTAAGGAAAGGCAACGGTCTATTGGTTCAATAAGCAAAGCATTTGTGTGAGGGTCTGGACTGAAAGGGAATGGCTTTTTATGGAACTATAGCCAACCTTTCCCATGACATGAAATATTAAAGGAGGTTGTTTCACATATCAGGGATTTAAGGTTACATAAATGCATAGCAATGCAGCTTCTAATAAATCTAGTATTCATTAACTTTGCATTCATATTGAGACATTTAGCAAGGTGCTGTCATTCACAATAACTTACACGGTTTTTTGAACCCTACAGTCCATTCATTCTGTAGAAAATGTAATCATCCAGTTTAATTTTAACTTGCTCAAGAGGAAACTGGCAATGCCACACCTAGGATTGCAGCCTCAGAGTTTTGCTTTATTCCCAGTTGGTACAGTACCACTCAAACCTGGGGCAAAGTACCTGACCTGAAATGCCTTAGTAAATATCCATACACTCATTCTATATTCAAAAAAAAGAAAAAAAATATTAAAATATTGATTCTATGTATATCGGCTCTGTAGATAGCCTGTGTGCTCGCAATACATATAAGCTGCTTCAAATTCAAATGTGAATTGTGATTTGAATATTTGTGTGTCACATAGCCTCATGTCCTCCTCGTCTCCAGGTGGATAATTTTCTTGTCCTACATAAGTCTAAAAATACTGCGGCGCAGACCACTTCCGCGGTAAACGATGGAGCTCTTTATTCATCAGGAATGCACAAACCCCGTTAGCTCTTTCCCGTGTATCTCTAATGAGAGATGGTCTGGCTTCCAGGGTCCAGCAGGGCGGATGGATGTGCCAGTACCTGCATCCCACAAGCCATCTTCATACATCTCCAAAAAAAATGAAATATTATGAATGAATACATAAATATATCAGTCGCCCCAAAACTGGGTTGAGTGTTTTTTTTTTTTTTTCTCTCTCTTCAGTAGCAGTAGGGCATATCCGCGTTTAAAAAATAAGGTGGACATTTCTGTACCTGGTTTCTACACTACTTTGACATAGACCAAAAGGCAACATGTTTTCACATGGTATTGTTATGTTTAGTGGACAATATTTCTGAATGTATGCATAAATGTTTAAAAAAAAAAAAAAAAAATATTGGTCTTTTTCTATTTTTATTTTCATCCTTTCTGTAATTTTTTCCCTCCTCAAACTCAACCAAATCAACCACTCACATCAGCTCTCTACAGTAAACTCAGGGGTGGAAGCTTTGAACACGTGATGCAGGCTCCCAGCTGACCAGGAGAGGCAGCTAAAGAGTGATGAGTCAAACGATCTTGACATTGTGACATCATCTCAACCCCTGTCAGTCATCATGTAAGCTAGGCCAATCGCTTCCTTGCCAATGCAAACGTCTGGCCATTGCAGATTTTTTTTAAAATTAAGCTTAATTATTATTTTTTATTATGTTTCAAACTTGATGAGTCAGGCCATGGTGTTCATGCCAAGTTATAGAGTCACCTTTTTTCATCCAATAGCTGATAGGCTAAACAAATATGTACCATTTATTGAATCACATCTATGGTCAAATCCAGATGTCCAGATCCAGATTAGCTTTCAGATGTACATGAATCTGAAAGCACAAACTGCATATTTTAAACATGGATATGATTCTGCATAATACATTCCTGTATATTTGAGTGCTCCTGCATTTAACACAGCATTCCTTTCATAGTTGTATGCGACCGATCCATGATTGTGTTTGTTGTCTGATGGAAAGATTGTGGTCAAATATCAAACATGCCTGCCCAAGATACTCTCTCTGAGTCATCTGTGATGTATTTCAGTACGCGCTAATGAGGCGGATCAGAAAATTAAAAGCATGAGTCACACATTTCTCAGATGCACAGCGATGGCACGGTGGGTGAAGAGTGGCTGAGTGGCCTTCTGGGGTTACTTTTTCAACCCCTTATTGTCATACCTTCATTCCCTGTGTGTCCCCCCTTAATAAACACTTCAATATATCTATAACATATTTATAACACATTTATAATTCACCTGCTTGACAGGAATTGTATCAACCGGATGGACAGATTGCTGTAACACTTTTTTTCAGATCGCTTTAGTGATACATAGAATTTTTTTTATGTTATTTTACAATATTGTTGTTTATGTGTGCTGTTCTTCTTTTATGTGCCCATTATGTGCAAACCTATTCCCTTTGCTGAAATAAAGATTTCATTCATTCAGCCCTCCCCAACCTCAAAACACCGAAGGGGTCTGAATGAGCAGTCGGGAATGAATGTTGATTCCATCATGTTGCTTATTCTTCTCATTCTTCCTCCTCAAAAAAGTTTAATCTCTTTACTCAGAACCACTGGGACCTGTATTTTGAGGAAATCTTGCAGTTCATATCCCAAATACATTATCTCAGTGAAACTGCTTTCAACACTCAAGAAAGCACCAGTGCTTCTCCCAAACAACAACAACAACAACAACAACAAAAACAGCAATAAGAAAAAGAATGATAATGAGGATTCTAGTAGCAAGCACACTAACAAGACCGGCAAACACATTGGAGTACTTTAGTTTATTAATATTTGATACATAATTCATGGTTGTCTAAGTAATGGGCTTTGACCCGATAGGATTGCCCGGAGATGAATAATTAAGCTTTACCCATTCATACAGTGTAAACTGAGACGAAGCTGAGGAAACAGTAATTCATAACCTATAAATATTTACTGTAAACACAATGATAAATATGACCTAAATAACTGCTGTGTGCACTAATGACTGTAATGAGCATTTGCTTTTCTCTTTTATGGGTCCGTATATTGCTACAATAATGTGTCTCTTCACGGGGCAACAAGTTCCAGTTTACTTTGGCCTTATATTTCTGGATTCAGCATGTGTTGGAGAATATCTGGAGTATGTTTGCCCCACACATATTTGTTTTTACACTGTGTCTTTTGTATGAAATGGGAACATGTCTCTATTAATTATAAATGCATATTATGTGTTATATATTATATAATTATATATTATAGTATGCTCTATATAATTCCCTGTATGACATGCTGTTTCTTGGTTACATGGGGAAATTAAAAAAATATATATATACATTACAGTAAGCCTTCTATATTTAATTTGGTTATGGTGCTACAGCATAAGAGCACGATAAGGTGACATGGTTCCATTTAGCATGTGGAACCAATGGCTGTGTCATAACACTGCACCTAACATTCCCCCATTTTCTCCTTTCAACTGTATCTTTCCCCCTCGTTTCCTTCCTCCATCTCTCGCTCTCTCTCTTTCTCTCTTTCTTCATCCTTGCCTCCTTCTTTCTCAGTCTCTCCATCCCTCTCTATCACTCTTTCCCTCTATCTCTCTCATTCTCTCCCCCCCTCTGTCTCTCCCCCTTCTCTGTGCTCTGAATATGTCAAGCAGAGCTCCCATCGCCCATCTCAAGTTTTATTTCTTTTTTTCGTTATTTATTTTCCAGAACTCTTCTGGCAGTCCTCCATCAGACACCAGGCCCTGTTTTTGTTCTCTTATTTATTTGTTTAATTATTTATTTATTTTGGGGAGAGCAGCGCTGCTCTGTCCTAATTCGAGGTGATGAACACTATCTGTCGACTCTCTCGCCCTGCAGTCTGTCAGAGACGCTGGCCATCAGCACAGGGCCCTGAATCTCCCGAACCTCCTGATCTCCCATCACAGCAATGTTCTGATTCAGTACTGAGGGCTATCCCGGCCTGTCTCACTCAGTGGCAGTATCAGCCGTGTCAACTCAATGTGTGTGCGTGTGTGTGTTTGTGTGTGTGTGCGCATGTGTGTTTGTGTGTATTTGTGTGTGTGTACATGTGTGTGTGTGCATGTGCATGTGTGTGTATGCGTGTGTGTGTGTGTGTGTGTGTGTGTATGTGTGTGTGCATGTGCACGTGTGTGTGTGTATTTGTGTGTGTGTGTGTGCATGTGCACGTGTGCGTGTGTGTGTGTGTATGTGTGTGTGTGTGTGTGGGTTATACGTGTTTTTGATAGCTGATATTGTCAATTTTCCGGGCTCAATGACAACTTTCCCATTAATTATTTATCGTTATGTATAATTTTTGAAAAATTATAGCTCAAATGAGGGGGTGTTACCGGTTCAATGAGTTCCATGAACTCCTGCGTCACAGCTCTCTGCTTCCTGTTTTGTGAGTATTTGTTCAAGTACAATCAGGAAAAAATGTTTGCTGTGAAGGGGCTTCACATAATAACAATTCATTACAGATAAAGGCTCATGGAATGAACATACAGTAGATGAAGACAAATGATGTTCAGCCGGATAAAGTCACATATTGAAGACACACATAATAGACTAAAGAGACCATCAAATACATTTATATGCCAAAACACCACAGTTTATTTTGACATTCAGAATTATCCCTGATCACCACCCCAGCGGCGTAAATCTTCAAGTTATCCAAAATCCTAAGAAGTGCTCATTGCTTGAATTATTCAAATTTGATTCATGATTTATTAATTGCTCATTTGGTGTTATTTTTCATGGTCTGTCAGCGATATGTCTCAGGTTTTTTTTCTTCATAAATCAGACAGCAAGGTCAAGGTAACTGAAAATAATGGCAATGATTGACACTAGTTTATACAAGTAGTGACTACTTACATTGGGCTCAATAGTGGAGGCAAGACTGCACTGTGGGTAAGGTAGGCAGTGAAACTCCAGCAAAACTAAAATGAATAAATTATGCATGAGTGTGCGTTAACCACCATTTCCACAATGTCTTTTCTGAATGGAGCAAACATTTCGAAGCCTTATAAATGTTTGTGAAGTACTGCGGAGGATGTGGTTTGGTTGACTTTGGGCAGAAGGCAGCTGACTTCTATTAATTTCTTGTAGACTTTTTTCCTTGACTTTTTCAGAAACACAGTTTGATTATTTTAGATGTAAAATTAAATAGTATGACTTCCTCCTAAAATTAAATATTTGTAACTTGCCCTTGCATGAATTATTACATATATTACAGATGCAATATGGCTATCCTGTTCGTAGAGTTACTAAGCAAATGAGGGAACTTAATTCATCCAAATAGTTCCATGAATTCTTATGTCACCACTCTTTGCTTCCTGCATGAGATTATTTATTTACAGTTCAGTTTGGGTGGAGTGGGTATTCAGTATCTTTTGTATACTGAAGTCAGGTGACAGTGAAGGTTGTGATCTACTGTGTCTATCCCATCAACCAGTTTGTGGTTTGTGTGTCAAGGCACAAGAAGGTCAGTCATGCTGTCAGTGTTTGCCCCACCCTCTGTCTCTCACTCTTACAGAAATCACACATGTGTCACACTTCCAGAGAACACCTTTCAGTATTCATGATACTACCATGTTTGTTTTTTTTTTCCCATTATCGCAACACATATCAGCAAGCAAGAGCCTGCTTCACCTTCCCTCTGCCCGCAAGGCATGATGGGATACTAAATTAATGGAAAGCATGGCACCTAATGGGGATGTCAATTTTGTTTTGATCATGATGTATGACAGGGATATGATTCACAGTCTGAACTCTGTCATGGTTTAAGGTTGAATAACAATAACTACATTCACAGGTGTCAATCAAAATAAGCAGGCATGAGCACTGGGCTATGGGAAATGGGCAATGTTAGACAATTAAAGACTGCCGAGAGTTATGCAATTAGCCATATGAAATCACTGATTGAGTGCTTCCACTTAAAATATCAGTATGGATAAATAAATAACAGCACGATAAACAAGTCATTATTGTTACAGAAAATGAATTATTTTTCTGGTATCTGTGCACATGTACTCTGCACACATTATTTATTCATTTATATATTTATTTATTTATATAGAGCCATTTCAAAATGTGTGCCTACTTCTTAACAATCAAACTTAGGGAACTACTGAATTTCATGTCTGTTTGTTTATTTATTTATTTATTTATCATTTATCATTTTTGCTATCAGAATTAGGGCGAGTGGAATTATTTCGAATCATATTCTATTACCTGTAGAATGACTTAATTATTATTTTTTTTTAATATATATCAGTTGGAAATGAGACAGTCTCTTTTAACGAGATACCAAAAAAGGGCAAAGTGAATCCATTCGCCGGTGCTTCTCAAACAATCGCTCAGTATTCTGTGGTTTATTGTGGTTTATTGAGGCCGACACCTGTATGTTGATGTATTCCTTACTCAGCAGATCTTAACACTGACTCTGACACCTTCAAGGCAACCTTGTCAGCAAGAAATAAACATATCAAGAGGCAGACTTTTTTATTTTTTTTTTATTTTTAGAAAATGAAGTTGGTAAAATATAAATGAATAAATAAAAACTAATTATCTTTTCTCTTTCTTGTCTCCACTTGCCACATTTAAGCCTTCTACTCTCTCCGTGACAATGGCCTGGATTCCAGCCACAGGTGTCCTTAACTTAGATAGGCAGAAGGTGCATGAGGCCTTGCTAGGACAACATACTTTGTATGAAACTTGTAAATGTAGTGGCAGACAGACATGCATGATTTGCAGCTGGTGTCAAAGTCACCCAAACTCCACTCACCTACCTACATTATTAAGCTATCCTTATTTGAACTATTTATGCTATATAGATAATGCTAAATACCCTTAAAATGCTATGTCAATAAGATGACAGTGAAAGCTGTGGTACTGAATGCAAAAGTGCAATGCAAGCACAACTGTTTGTAGGTATGTTGACACTGATCTGTGGCCTGCAGGTATAATTTATTGTACAATTCGACACTGCAGCCTCGTAGATATTATGAAACTTCAATGATGTATAGGTGTGTGTGTAACTGATTTATGTTATGATATGCTAATGAACAGTTACATTATAAATATATATATGAATATATGAATATATATATGACTATTACTACCATAGTGCTTACTACAGGTAACAATATACTGTTTTAAATGTAATCGACAAGCCTTCAGCAAGCAAATACACTTTCCTTTGTGACTCCATATGTAATTTCCAAACCCTGACCATCTGTAATGAAGTGACTGCAGTTGATGTTTACCTTATTATCAAATAAAACCGTGAGCTGTGGATGTCCCGTACAGCTCCTCGGTTATCGCCGTGCTGAACACTGTCAGGTCGCTCCCTCGGGGAGCTGCATTTCTCTCTGATTAGCCCTGGCCTGCTAGCAGCCTCCTCTGGAATTAGGTCACTTTCACTGACATCTCATCAAGTACAATTTGCACGGACACTACAGATTCAATACAGCCATGGGCTGGGGGGTGGGGAGGGGGGGGGGGGGCACGGGTGGATTTAATGCCATCCATCAATCTGCTTACACAAACCACTGCCTCAGAGCAGGATTGAAGGTTAGACTTTTCAAAGCAGTAAGCAATAAAAAAGCAATCATGTGCAAATGGAGTAGAGAAAGGAGTGCTTACAACACTGTTACTACCATTCCTTTAATTAGTTACTACTCTCATTGTCACACACAGTTACTACCACTGCATACTGCCACTGCCATGTTGCTTATACCACCACAAACACCATACATAAATACATACACAAATACCACAACTGCTACTGCTACGTTCACTACTGCCAGTGCTTAAACTAATACTACCACAACTGCTACTACTGCTTATAGTATTAATACTGCCAATACTGCTACTACTGGTATCACTACTACTGTTATTACAGCTATACGTAGCAGCTATAGAAGTAGTGGTTCTAGTAGTAGTATTATAAGTAGTGGTAGTATTTGTTGTAATAGTAATGCTAGAATGCTAGTGATAATGAAAAAAAAGTATGAAATTGCTGCTATTATTTTTTGATGATTTATATATCACAAGTATATATGGCATTTGTCATGGAGTCTGCGATTTTGAAGCATGGTTTATTTCTCTTGCTGTTTTTAAAGCACACGCAGCAGTTTGTGAGCCATTCAAAGTAAATATGCTTGGCTGTTACCCAGAGGGCCGCTGGGGTGACCCTGGTGGTGCTTCAGACAGCTCATCAAAACGTGCCAAAATGGCTCCACAGACAGAGGCACTGCGGCATCAAAACGGCAGCCATGTCAGCTGGGGAGTCCAAACCAGGATCTAGAGAGTCCTTCAAATCACACACACACACACACACACACACACACACACACACACACACACACACACACACACACACACACACACACACACACACACACACACACACACACACACACACACACACACACACACACACACACACACACACACACACACACACACACACACACACACACACACACACACACACACACACACACACACACACACACACACACACACACACACACACACACACACACACACACACACACACACACACTCACACACACAAATGCACACACACACACACACACAAAAACACTCACACACACCATACTGAGACATGATTGCATGCCATCTTATAAATGATCACATGAAATTCTTGTGTTTGTGAATCAAAAGTAATTCTACACCGAAGACGCTCTCCATGATCATGACTGCCAATCAAAACTCTAATCAAAATCACACCAGAAAAAGAGTGAGGTTTCATGTTGCTGTGTAACTTGCATGTGGTTTTACAATGTTCAACAAATTCAATCCAGTTAATTAAAATACAGGAAAAAAAAGTCCTAGAACTGATCCCCTCATGCTGATATTCTCAAAATCCTGATTATTCACCTGAAAACGAGTGGGATATGGAGATCAGCAGACTAATCATCCCAGCTCTTTCAGATAAATTGGAGAAGAAAAGGCAAGCTGAGAAAAACAAGGCCTTCGCAGGGAAAGCGTAACCCCTGACACCTGCGAAATGCAATCAAATCCATCTCTCCCACTGACTGCCAAACAAACAACTAACTGCCAACTGAGTTCCGGAACTTTCTGAAAGTTTGCAAGAGTCTGCAAGCAAAGAGGCTCACAACTCTTAATTCTGCAGTTACACCATTCAGGGTATCTGAAATGAATATTTCAAGCTTTTGCTTTTTTCTTCGTTTCAGAGAGAGGATATGACACGAGGGGATTTATTCTAATTCTGTAGTTTTACCATTTAGTACATTTTAAATGAATATTTCAGTATCTTCAGTGGGCTCAGATTTCAGGAGTTTGGAGTAGACTGAGAATTATGGCATTGGGGATAATGTGGGAGTTTTTATTCACACGGTTGTACAAAAGGAAGTGACAATGTTTGTTTGATATGTAGGGAATCCCACAGGTAAGCAGCAGTTTTACTGAAGGAGAAGCAGATGAACAGTAAACGAAATGGAGCTGCCCACTAAGTCATGGACTCATTTATCAGTAGTGTGTAATTGTACACGGCTGCAGTTAACTTTGGCAGTGTCAATGTGAATGTGTGTGAACACACACATGTGTAAGTGTGTGTGTGTGTGTGTGTGTCTGTGTGTGTGTGTGTCAGTGTGTGTGTGTGTGTGTGCGTACAACTGCATGTGAGTGAGTGTATTTGCATGCAAAATTATTCCATAGCTAAGGAGACTAGGCAAGGGTAGGCAGTCTGCATAGTTCAGCTTTGACATCTATTTTCACAGCTGAATGTTTAGCAAAGTAATACAGGTTAAGTATTGAACTTTTCTCAGGGGTGCTATATCAGTGTTCTCCCTGGTATTTGAACAAGCCATCGTCTCTACATCACTGCTGTATCCCCTCTTTCCCGAGCCATATTTGCATATAATGAAACCATCCACGGCGCAAGTAATGCTGAAAACTTCAAATTGGCACAGGCGATCGTTCAAGTTAGGGAGGGAGGCAAGCTTTAAAAAATCACTCTGGAGATTAGGGGGATGACTTTAAAGTGACACTGCCTATGAGAGGCTGCCATCAAAGGTGGCCCAGAGAGTGCTCACAGCTGAACTCAAGGTAATCATATGCATGTGATACAGAAAGGTTATCACAAGTGAACGAACAGACAGCTTTGATGAGAGACCAGGCGTCACATACGGGCACTAATCAATCTTAATCCTAGCCCAGGGAGCAAAGTTAATGACCACAGAGACACGGCCCAGAACCTACACTCACTACATAAGCAGGCTGAAAGTACTGAAACAGGGAGAGAGGAGAGATATTCTACTGAGACACAATCAAACAAACATGGCAAACATGAGTTAAATGAAATCGGTCTGTGCTTGTCATCACCAGTCCTGGAGGACTGCTGTGCGTACTAGTTTCTGTTGTTACTCTGCACTCACTGATCAAATCAAACAGTTGATTAGAAATTGCACTTACCATCCCTGGTTTAATGGGTCTGTTATTTCAAGTGAAAGCAAAAACCAGCATACACTGCAGAGCGCCAGAATCAGGAATGAAGACCTCAAAATTAGCTACACATACTGATGTTATGGTTTAAGGACGAACATTAGATAAGTAGCACTTTACTATTTATGGAAAGAATAGCTTCAATGATATTACATTTTGAAAAAAAAGCATGTAAGTATGTAAAAAAGTATTGCAAGGCACAACACCCATTTATACAGTACTGCTGATGTAATCAGGGTTAAGTACCATGTTCAGGTATAGCATGGCACAGGATCCATTCATACAGTACTGCTGATGTAATCAGGGTTAAGTACCATGTTCAGGTAAAGCATGGCACAGCATCCATTTATACAGCACTGCTGATGTAATCAGGGTTAAGTACCATGTTCAAGTAAAGCATGGCACAGCATCCATTTATACAGTACTGCTGATGTAATCAGGGTTAAGTACCATGTTCAAGTAAAGCATGGCACAGCATCCAGTTATACAGTACTGCTGATGTAATCAGGGTTAAGTACCATGTTCAGGTATAGCATGGCACAGAATCCATTTATACAGTACTGCTGATGTAATCAGGGTTAAGTACCATGTTCAAGTAAAGCATGGCACAGGATCCATTTATACAGTACTGCTGATGTAATCAGGGTTAAGTACCATGTTCAAGTATAGCATGGCACAGCATCCATTTATACAGTACTGCTGATGTAATCAGGGTTAAGTACCATGTTCAAGTAAAGCATGGCACAGCATCCATTCATACAGTACTGCTGATGTAATCAGGGTTAAGTACCATGTTCAGGTATAGCATGGCACAGGATCCATTTATACAGCACTGCTGATGTAATCAGGGTTAAGTACCATGTTCAAGTATAGCATGGCACAGCATCCATTTATACAGCACTGCTGATGTAATCAGGGTTAAGTACCATGTTCAAGTAAAGCATGGCACAGCATCCATTTATACAGTACTGCTGATGTAATCAGGGTTAAGTACCATGTTCAAGTAAAGCATGGCACAGGATCCATTCATACAGTACTGCTGCTGTAATCAGGGTTAAGTACCATGTTCAAGTAAAGCATGGCACAGCATCCATTTATACAGTACTGCTGATGTAATCAGGGTTAAGTACCATGTTCAAGTGAAGCATGGCACAGGATCCATTCATACAGTACTGCTGATGTAATCAGGGTTAAGTACCATGTTCAGGTAAAGCATGGCACAGCATCCATTTATACAGTACTGCTGATGTAATCAGGGTTAAGTACCATGTTCAGGTATAGCATGGCACAGAATCCATTCATACAGTACTGCTGATGTAATCAGGGTTAAGTACCATGTTCAAGTAAAGCATGGCACAGCATCCATTTATACAGTACTGCTGATGTAATCAGGGTTAAGTACCATGTTCAAGTAAAGCATGGCACAGCATCCATTCATACAGTACTGCTGCTGTCATTTGTTCAGGTAAAGCATGGCAGTGCTGTATTTGGGAATTGAGTTCCCTACCTTTCTGCTGGGAGTCCAGCTCCCTAAACATTGCACTGCACTGCTTCCCATTAATTCTTGCAACACAGAGTAAAGCAGATGAAAGAAACAGCACAGAATTTGTTATTCAGAGGCCTGATTTCGGTAACCCAGTTGAAGTCGCGGAGGGCTGAAATGCTGATTCTCGTTTATGCAGCTGGTTATGTTTTGGCCCGTTCATTTCTTAACACATTACATGGTGGGAACAGCACGGGCACGCTTATGGGAGGTGGTTTGTTTGACCACGGTTGCCAGATGATGAAGCACTGTGGGAGTCGCGCTCGCTTAATCAGGGGGATATTACATCACATGCATGATTTATTACATTGCATTGCATTATTTAAATTCCCTCCCTTAATGCTGGCTCATGCTGCCCCCCGATCGCAGCAGGGTGCACAGGCAGGATATCTCCCTGACTTTCCTGACTAGACATCGGGCTAGGTGAGAGGGAGGAGTCTAAGCTGTGTGTTGACGAGGCAACAGTTTCATTATGGTGATTCCAAGGATGACGACAATCCAAAAAAAAAAAAAAAAAAAATTTTTCTTTTTTTTCCCCCTTTTTATCAGCTCCACCATGAACCAATCCCCAGCAGAGTCTCAAGGAAGAGGTCTCATGCACAGGTATCAATTACGCAAGGGATGCTGGGGACATGTCCCCACCACTTTCTATTGTGGCCATTTCGTCCCCACCACTTTCTATTGTGGCCCATTTCGTCCCCACCACTTTCTATTGTGGCCCATTTCGTCCCCATCACTTTCTATTGTGGCCCATTTCGTCCCCACCACTTTCTATTGTGGCCCATTTCGTCCCCACCACTTTCTATTGTGGCCCATTTCGTCCCCACCACTTTCTATTGTGGCCCATTTCGTCCCCACCACTTTCTATTGTGGCCCATTTCGTCCCCACCACTTTCTATTGTGGCCCATTTCGTCCCCACCACTTTCTATTGTGGCCCATTTCGTCCCCACCACTTTCTATTGTGGCCCATTTCGTCCCCACCACTTTCTATTGTGGCCCATTTCGTCCCCACCACTTTCTATTGTGGCCCATTTCGTCCCCACCACTTTCTATTGTGGCGCATTTCGTCCCCACCACTTTCTATTCTGGCCCATTTCGTCCCCACCACTTTCTATTGTGGCCCATTTCGTCCCCACCACTTTCTATTGTGGCCCATTTCGTCCCCACCACTTTCTATTGTGGCCCATTTCATCCCCACCACTTTCTATTGTGGCCCATTTCGACCCCACCACTTTCTATTGTGGCCCATTTCGTCTCCACCACTTTCTATTGTGGCCCATTTCGTCCCCACCACTTTCTATTGTGGCCCATTTCATCCCCACCACTTTCTATTCTAGCCCATTTCGTCCCCACCACTTTCTATTGTGGCCCATTTCGTCCCCACCACTTTCTATTGTGGCCCATTTCGTCCCCACCACTTTCTATTGTGGCCCATTTCGTCCCCACCACTTTCTATTGTGGCCCATTTCGTCCCCACCACTTTCTATTGTGACCCATTTCGTCCCCACCACTTTCTATTGTGGCCCATTTCGTCCCCACCACTTTCTATTGTGGCCCATTTCGTCCCCACCACTTTCTATTGTGGCCCATTTCGTCCCCACCACTTTCTATTGTGGCCCATTTCGTCCCCACCACTTTGTATTGTGGCCATTTCATCCCCACCACTTTCTATTCTGGCCCATTTCGTCCCCATCACTTTCTATTCTGGCCCATTTCGTCCCCACCACTTTTTGAAAGCCTTTAGTTAGTTAAACCTGTCGTTGGCCCCAGCACTTTTCTAAACAAACTGACGCCCATGGCCTGGCCACGTGATGTGACTCCCGCAGTTCTTGTTACGACTTGTTTCAGCAAAACTGAAGATGTTATCCTAACCTATCAGTTTTGTTAAAACAAGTCGTAACAAGAACTGCGGGAGTTTGCTCTGTGTTCGAAGGAAGTGAACGGACCTTGAAAGTATGGTCTGTAATGTAACATCATTACAGACCATACTTTCAAGCTGCCAGCCAGCTTTAGCTTTGCTGAATCATGTTAGAAACAACAGCTCAAGCTATTGTGTTTTCCAAATATCAAGATTTTTTTTTCACCCATTAAGCTTGGATATACAGAATCTTATCAAATTGATGCTTTTCAACATTTTTTTTTTTTTTATCTTTAACTTTTAGTCATTTATTTGTTTCTGTTTTTCCCTGTTCCATTTAGTTTTGTCCCTCAGTAATTAAACTTTAATGTTCCTTTAGGCGTGCATAAGAGCCCAAATGAGTAAAACATGAGAAACAGGCCTTAGTAAATAAGGAGTGGTGCAGCAGTGGTCTCATGAGTAGAGCATTAGCATACTGGGCAGCTAGCCATGAGCTCAGGCAAACAGTATCGCTATCTGAGCTGGAGTACCTGCACACAACATCTTTATGTATGAAACCATGAGGAAGGCAATTCTGAAAGCAGTAACAGGCGGCTCCCTATAGTTTATTGAGTTACTGTTTCAGCTAATCTGCGATGTGTGTCTAATGGAATGAGTCATACGGACGTCAAGCATGCAAACACACACACACACACACACACACACACACACACACACACACACACACACACACACACACACACACACACACAAATACACTCACACAAACACACACACACACACACACACATACACACCTTACGCAATATACACCACACACACACACACACACACACACACACACACACACACACACTTACCTCGTGCACACACCTGCATGCTCATGCATACACACTCAAACATGCACACGCACACACACGCACACACACAGACAAGTGAATGCATGTGTGTGTTTCTGTCAGTCTATCTGCCAGTCCCTGCTCTTTCTCTTCAGAGTGTCACTATCCATCCCTCTGAGTCTTGCATATTTGTTCTCCCCTCAGGGCTGCATGTGTGAGGGAGACGTGAGCGGAAGCTTTGGATAACACGGCCAACACAGGTGTGTGTGTGTGTGTGTGTGTGTGTGTATGTGTAACCAATTCATTAATACAATATTATAATTGGTGGAACAATTTTGAATTTCCAAAAAGGTAAGCTCTTATATATATATTTTTTACTGGGACTTTGTATTAGATATAACTGTTCTTTTCATGTTCAGTGCTATAAATATCACTGGTACATACAAATATACTATATGCATTTTTTTGCAGTGACAGGAGTACCTCTTCCTATCCACTCAGTCATATAATACAGTGTGCCGCACTGGATGGTCACAAATGAGAAATATTGCCGTTGTTCTGCTAGAAATAAAGCAGTCCCTTATCCCATCGTTTTTAAAGACAGGAATCACTAAGGGATTGGGCAGAGCTAAGGAGACCAATCACCAATCCCTCGTCTGTCCTCCACTAGGCCTGCGTAGTAGGCACACGCAGACAGAGGCGTGCGAGATGGGGACAAAGCTCTGCTACGAAACTTCCAAAATTTATGCACCTCATTCAGTTTGTGGGGTGGCACTGTAAATTCAGCCCTCCTTCCCCTGCTGTAGTTTGCAAAAGCTACCATCTGTCACAGAATTAAAACAGTAAAACACATACTTAGCTTAATGTGCCGGGGCAGACACTATACCCAGAATGCATGTTCAACGGACCATGTTCGGTATGGTTCCATATTTTTAATTATCTCACGTCCTCATATTTGCCCATGGAAATAATTAAAACTGTCCTCTGTGGTAAATTACTGGAACAATGAATGACAAGTATAAGCAAACATCCAAACAGTAATTTCAAAGCATCCAAAATGTAAATGCAAAGAGTGCTCTACATAATTTGTGTTAACCCATTTTAAATTCTGTGTCATAACTTTGACATGCAAATGTGGCAATGTTTGTGTTCTATGCTTTCCCCCCTCTCTCTCTCTCTCTCTCTCTGTGTCTCTTCCTCTGTCTCACTCAGTACACAGATTTATGTTATCTCTGTATGGAACCTATGTATCTCAAAGTTAAAAAAAAAAAAAACATATTTATTACAAAAATAAACAAAGTAAACTTACATACAAACATTTAATTGCCATAGCTCTAGTTTTCTGTTTGCATGAAAAACATTTGTATTATTTTTATTATTTATATATATATATATATATATATATATATATATATATATATATATATATATATATATATATAATAAATACATATTTTTCTTTCTTTTTCGTAAAACCTAGTTACAACTAAACTATCAGAAATAAATTTTGCAGAAGCTCTACAATCAGTTTTGTACGGTAAGTACACCCACTCACACTATCCTACACTCCGTCACCTTGCTTGGCCCTGTATTTTCATGTTGTGATAGATGATTTCATCATGGTGCTATTATTGTGCATTATTGCTTGTAGGAGTAAAAGGTGCCAGAAATAATGATGGCATATCAACCAGCTCTATATGATTCAGCTTAATTAATTATTAGTATAAATGCATATAGCGTCAAGAGGAACAACACAAAGGCTATTTTAGTGTCTGTAATTACTGGATGAAAGCTGCCGCCCAAGAGCCCCAGCTATTACGTTAATGCTAGCAATGTGCTATATGTAGTGTGTCCTTTGCATACAGTGCAGCTTGAGACTGAAGTGCATGTGCAAGCATGCAGTCTGCCATAGTTGTACACTTCACTGTTTTGTGTAATGTTTTAGTGTTTCTGTGGCTGTAATGAGGTATCAGTTAGTAATGAAACTTAATTAGATGACCATTATGAACAAATAAGTAAACATTAATTAGTATCCACTGTATCAAAAGCACTACAGACATGAACCCATTGACAAAAAAATAAAATAATAAAAAAAAAAAAAAAAAACCTTTGAGACAAGATATTTCCTGTCTGTTCACATATCACATTTTCAACAGAGTGACGCAAATTGCAGTGCGGAGAAAACAGAGGTTCTTTCACTCTGAAGCTTGAGGGATTTATGAGAGATAAATGACCTTGAAGGGAACAACCTGTTCATGGTCTGCCTCCTCCGAATTTTCAACACAACATGAACGGCAACATTCAGTTTTATTCAAATAAACAAGGGTGAACCTTTCCAACGTTGCATATTTGCATGTTCTGATATATAAGACCGACTCAACAGGGTATCAGATGAAATACAAAGTGGGCCATTTAAACAACATGTAGCCATGCTCTTCAATACACAGGCCAAGCCAATCCTGATAAATGTTAATTATCAATATTTTGAAAATACACATGGTAAAAAACTATTAGGATATTTTGCTGCCTGCAAAGGCCTGCATAGGGATAATTGTTGCCGTGGGTGAAATGAGGTTTTACCAGCCCCATCAGGATGAAGCTACACTTAGCTCTCAGTCACTGACTTGTTACAACCCATTAAAAACAGTTTGCTCTCCACCACTAACGTTATAATTGGTACAACGCATTGCATCACTGATACCATGTGGTAGCTCCTCCCCATTTGATGGCAGTCAGACTGCATTGCTCATAATTTAGTTATGAAGTTATGATTTGTTTAGCTTCAGATAGGGCTGCTGGCAGCATCGGCTGATGGAATTCATACGAATAATTGTAATGACCCTAGTCATGATACCTGTTAAAGGTATGTTTCCATTCACTCAAAAAATGAAACATTGACTTCAATTTATTTTGTCAACATGTTGTACTTAATTGTAATAGGTCAGTTAAAAGCAAAATTGTTAAGGTGTTATACAGTATATATATATAAAACACCGTAACATTTTTGCTTTTAACTAACCTGCTTCCATTTCGTGGAATCTGTTGACAAAATAAATTTATTTAAAGTCGATGTTTCATTTTTTTGAGTGTTCTCATAGAATGTGACGCCGTGTTTAAAACACTTGCGTGCCACTCTCAATTTCAGATTGAAAGGTAAATCCTGCACTGCAGTTAAATGACAGGTGTTTTAACTCATAGCTGTTGAAAACATTGTGCCAGTTCTCTTCATCCCTTTTCCAAAACACCATGATTCCTTTACATAAACTGTTCTCCTTTATTGGAGGAGGTGTCCCACTTTCGCATTTATTTTACTTTATTTTAAGGACAGAAGTGAATCAGTATGAGCTGTTATACATAATTCACTGTGCATACACCCTCACATCCTCATATGCAACCACTCTCTCCAAATATAGGATGCATTTTCTTATTTAGTTTTAAATAACTGTGGTTATAACTTTGATTTAATCTCACCTACATATTTATTTTTGCAATAATCCTTCTGAAGAAAATTCAAAGGTAACCACTTAGCACAACTTGCAGCTCACTCACTTCAAGGTGATACCTATAGAGTGAGTACTTTCAAAAACAAACACACAGACAAACAAATAAATAAATAACGAGGACAAAGTGAATTAGCAGTCACATATACCTTGAGTTCACACAATGTTCAAAATCAAGCAATGGCCTAATCTAGAGAGCAGAAGGATATGCTTTTGTGAAAATCATGATATCTGATGAAATCATGATGTCTTTTTGATATTTTATAGTTCAAAGTTTTATCCATCCATTTTTGGTTATACGTTATAAAGCACAGACAAGCAAACTGTGCTAGTTAGGTACATCTAATTCAGACCAGTCCTTATTTTATGAAATTATATCTGTCAGGCTTTCAAAAATTGTGTTCAAAGATCTGGATTCCAGCAATATTTGATGGTTATTTGATGATTGCTTTACTCATCAGACTGTTTTGATTAAGACAAGAAAAAAAAAAAAGAATCAACTCCATTTCATTGTCAGTCAAAGCTGAATGCAAATTGAGAGTTCTAACATCACAGTTCTAACTGGCATTTATGTCAAAAACAGGCTATTAAAAGGGCTATGCTTCAGTGCGTTTGCTATATGAAATTACTTTAAACACCAAACACAAATCTAATATGTTCTGATTCAATTACAGTCAAAGTTATGGCCATGATATGTAAATACAGTATATGAAGATTTTTCTTCCCTGAAACATGCACGATGAGAGAATCTTCCCACTTTTCAGGAACAACAAACTTGAAAAGAATAAAAAAGATGAATGGAGGAAATGAAATAGTGGACTCATCACTGCTACAGTGAGATAGAGGTATGGGTAAAGAACTGATTCCTTCTGTCTGTTGATTAACCTCAGCAGATGTTGAGTATCTCCAAGCCTGGTATACATGGGATTGCCTCCAGGGATATGAAGCCAACTTTCCTTTTTTCATATTTAAAAGACTGTTTGTACATCAGAATCAAAAAAAGTACTGTATTTCCTCAATTCATCATCGGGACCATAGCAAAAAAAAAATGCATGAGACATGCACCTGTTTTAGGATTTCTCCGCTGACAAAGACCTGTAGCTGCTCCAAAGTGATGGCATTTATTCATTATTAGCGTAGCTTGTATTCCATATGTGTTATCCCAAATTCATTACACAGTAGTATACTGCATTGGGCTTTTCTGGGAGAGGTAAAACCAAATAGTTTTCCTTTTACCTTCAGGTGGGTATCCAAGGAAAGAGATGATCGCACAGACATTGAGATGTTTTTGTGATTGACTGTGCTCTGAGACTTTCACAACAAAAGTAATATGGAAGATGTACACATCAGTTCATAATTCATGTTTCATTTATTATATTTATTTCTTCATTCAAAATAAAATGTTAGATTTGTTGGCTTTCTTACACCATTTATAACCAGTTTTGCTATATAAGTGCCTCAAAATGAGCTCAAAAAAATAAAAAATAAAAAATTGATTATCAGTTCCAAAAACAGCCAGAGGCTGATCATGTTCTCCACAAATGATGAAGGAACACAATGACAGCATAAATGCAGCGTGCATAAAATGGCAATGATTTTACCATAAGCATCATAAATATGAGAACCCTTTCAGGCATAAATAAAGAGAGGGACAGCTACTGAGTTATACAGCAAAGCATCATGTGTGTATGGTGAGTGTGTGTGTGTGTGTGTGTGTGTGTGCGTGTGTGTGTGTGTGTGTGTGTGTGTGTGTGTGTGTGTGTGTGTGTGTGTGTGCGCGTGTGTGTGTGTGTGTGCGTGCGTGTGTGTGTGTGTGTGTGTGTGCGTGTGTGCGTGCGTGTGTGTGTGTGTGTGGTTTACATGAAGCAGAGTTACTGGCCCTACTTCTCAAGTGCTAGAGTTATTCTATGCTAAATACATAAAAGCAGAGTAAACCTGGCTTTTTTTACCAGTCTTATTGTCTGAAATCAAACAATGTTCATTCTCACATGTGCAATGCTCCAAAGATTGTTTCCGTCAGTAAATAGCATTTCTATGGTGTTGCTGCCCAGTCAACAACCCACTTCGCTGTTTTCCATGAGGAGAAAAGTTTGTGTGTACAATCCTCAAAGACAAGTGGAATAACAAGTAAAAACCCAAGAAAAATATTCAATGACAAATTAAGAATAAAAAAACAATAACACATCAGTAGGAGATGCTCTTCAGTGTTGAGAAGCATCTGTTACGGGCGATAAGAGTGTTTTGCCGTCTCCATGTTTTCTGTTTTATCTGTCGGTTGTGGCTAGCTTAATTAGCCATCAGCTTGGCCCTGTGACTTGTCAGTCTGACATGTCAAACTGAATGTGTTACGGTTCATTGCATTCAGCAGTCACCAATTTCCAGTGAGTCTGCAGTCTAATCCGCTGTTATTCCTCGAAGTGATGGTAAGTCCTGTTTTTGTATGATGCATTCAATATTTCTACAAATCATACTAAAGATTCAGTTTTTTTTTTCTTTTTTTATATGAATGGATCGGTCTGCATTTAAAGGAAGGACAGTAAGCTAAATTAAAAATAGATCAACGGTATTTTTTGCCACTGCGTTTAAGGACTCAACTTGTCCTGTGAATGGCTTGATAATAGAAGGATTGAATACTGTGTCACTTTCTTTATCATGTTCAATGAGATTCAACTTAAAATGTTTACTTGATGTTAAGAGAAAATAACACACACACACACACACACACACACACACACACACACACACACACACACACACATACACACACACACACACACACACACAACCTATAACCCAGATTATTTAGACATTTCATTTTTTAAGGAATATTATGATGTGTGATTTGTCAAATAAAAAATAAATAAATAAATAAATAATAAACAATACACATATCAATAATAACTATAATTTCAAATATGTATCATGAGTTTACAACCAATACGTTGTCCAAACAAAAATAAACAACAGTTTATTTAATTTAATCTCTGAACTGATGAGAAAGACGGATTTTCTTTAAAGATCATGAAAAGACTTGTTATTTATATGTGACCAATCAGGAGTCTTTTCAATCATGGCAGATCCATTCATGTGCTACTGTAATACCTCAACTTCACTGCAGTTTAGTAAACTACAGTCAGTTTTGTCTTTCATAGTTATTCACAGCACACATGTCTTAACGCATTCACTTTTCCTGTGAATTTGAGCTTAATAGACAGGACGTGTCGTGAGAATGACCGGCAAATATTTCAGCGATGCTAGTCACTTTTGCATGATATCAGTCATTCCGATCCGATCGCAAAGCAATACAAAAGCTCAAAGGGGGAGCATAACAGTTGTAGATTTTGGACTTAAACACTTCGATTTGCCTTTTCTGTTAGAAACAACGTCAGGAAAAAGAACATTTGCTTATCTGTAAATGAGAAAATAAAGGACAGGCTCCTACATGTGAGAGCAGACAGATCTTTTATGACCGTTATCTTCGGAATGCATGCACCAGAACCAGTCCTGTGTGAAACAATTAATTTTTCATTCAGTATGATTACATTAATTAAATTATTTAGCAGAAAGCAAACATCCTTAAAAGCTTCCAACATCATCTGCATGTTCAGTGTGCATTTTTTTTAAAGACTCCGACATATGCTCAGTACAAACTGGAGCTCCCCACTGGATTACATAACCCACGCATTATCACATCCTAATTCTTCTTAAAGTACAGAGCAAACTGTGCATGGAAATGGAAACAGGACAATTTCCAAATTCCTGTTTCTCTTTTGGACATGTTCCCTTTTGTCCTGTAGTTTGTATGCGTGAGGTTCTTTAATTCTCTTTTCCTGTGCGGAGTACTATACATTGTAGATGTATCTCGTCTCCCCAACCGTAAACTTTTCCTGAACCGTGAGTCTAATCCGTCAAAGCTGTCAGATATTACACACTGACAGTTTCCCTGCTGTGGACCTGAGAGCCCGGCCTCAGTGAGCTAATGAGTATGTCATTGAAGCCTGGCGCAGTTGGTATGAAAAAGGCTTCAGTTAAATGCATGGCCTACGATCTATGCGTTATTCACATGGTTTGCTCTTGGTAGAGACGCAAACATGAAGAGAGGCCAAGGTAGAAAAACAAATAAATAAATAAATAAAAACACTCTGAATCACGCATCCTGTAGCTCTGTAATTATTTGCTCAATAGCAGTTATAACTGTGGAGGACACAGTCTGTCTCAGATTCATTTATCCTTCACAGCTTTCACATTCTTATTACCTGTTTCTCTTTCAACTGCAACTTTCAAATGGTGTAACAAAGATAATGAGTCCAAACCTTTTCTTTCTCTCTCTCTCTCTCTCTCTCTCTCTCTCTCACACACACACACACACAGGACCTCTCTCTCTCTCTCTCTCTCTCTCTCTCTCTCTCTCTCTCACACACACACACACACACACGCACACACAGGACCTCTCTCTCTCTCTCTCTCGTTTTGAAAATGCTAAAGATTATATTATTTTACATCCTTCCCTCTATTCTGTCTTTCTCTCCCATTTGAGAAAAAAAAAAACTAAACAGTACATTATACACCATCTCACCCTATAAACCTCTCTATCTATGTTCCATCTCCCATCCTTCTTCGTTCCCTCCATAACTTCACTTTTTCTCTTCCCTCCCTGTCTCTCTCACATTATTTGTCACTCTGCTTGAAATGAAATATCATTATGTGCATAGCCAGTGTTCTCAGGAAATATTACAAATGTGAATTTTTATTTATTTATTTTGGTTTCTTTGCTGTTGGAAGGAGCAGTAAATAATCGCATTGCATAACATGGCTATTTAAATGAAAGCAAGACCTTTAAATCAACCCTCCCAATCCCGCCCCACTGGAGAGACAGAGCTGCTTAATCCGAGAAGCTCAAACCCGAGACAGCAGCATTTGAACCCTCATCAGAGTTCCCACAGAAATAGCTGTCAGGAGGCATTTGATCCAAATCTGTAGAGAAGCAAAAGGGAGAATATATGTTTGTGTGCGCCGGGAGGTGGGGTTTGATCAAACTCAGAAATACCCAGGAGACACACAGACACAAAAAGGACATGTTATGTAAATAATCAATGCAAAGTTCAAAACCATCAGTACAATGAGAGAACATTTATTTGACTTGATGGAGATTACCAATAGTGTCATTTTTGGCATGGTTCCAGGTTCAAGCACAGTGCAAGCATGGAGATCAGAGAAGATTCAATGGTGAACGAAAAAAAAAAAAAAAAAAAAAAAAAAAACACAGTTTCCAGAGACTATTCTGTCCTTCACACCTGGAGTTTGAGTAAAAGAAAAAAGTTGTTCAAAAATTCAAAATACAACTCAAAAAGAGCATGATTCATATTAATTCAAGAGTTGTATTCTGACTTTTCAAAAGCACACAATATGAAGATGAAGCAGCTTAAAAAAAGATCAAAATTCAAACGCTAAAGTTTCTATTTTGAGTACACCTACACCTGTAGCTGTTTGTTTACTTGCATAGGTATTGGGGCACCGCTAATGTAAAAAGGGACCCACACAACTCTTTCCTTGGCCTGTCTAAAAGACAAGTCTCTCTCTGCAGCTTCATGTGCTTTTTTTTTTCTTTCCTTTTTAAATCTCTGCACCGTTGGGCAAAAGCACTTCAGCAACACTAAACTCTTTTACAATTTGCAGTTGTTATCGGAAGCCGTTATGTAAGTCCAGTTTAATTAAATTAAGTTGGATTGTTCCCAGATTCACTGAAAGAGGAGAGTTAATTCAGAGACACATTGAATAAAAAAAATGGATATTCTAGGTCTTCAAGTAAAAAGGGAACTTGTGATGTAATCACAGAATGGAGAGTTAAGTGGGTCAGCCAATCATCTTTGTAGGCACTGTGCTACCCAATTTGATACTACGCATACATCCTCATTTTACATCTATAGAGCCTTTATTACAATATAATAACATATTTATACATTTTTGGGGAATTACTGAATGACTTACAGCATTGCTCTTATATTTTATTGTATGATATACATTATACTTATAAAACAGGTTGGTCTTTTCCTTGTTTTTGTTTGGCAAAGCCACATCTTGAAATCGTTGCAAAATCCATGTTATACCCGCAGCTGGCTCGCATTGCATTTCAGAATCTTCACTTCGCATTGTGCCAAAACGTTCTTAGCCATTGTACAAATCACTGTAAACAATGACCTCTCATGGCTTATTGCTTCAAAAAAAATAAAGCAGGGGAAGCAAAGTCAAACTCAAGCAAATTGTAAAAGAGTTTAGTGTTGCTGAAGTGCTTTTGCCCAACGGTGCAGAGATTTAAAAAGGAAAAAAAAAAAGCACATGAAGCTGCAGAGAGAGACTTGTCTTTTACACTGGCCAAGGAAAGAGTTGAGAGGGTCCCTTTTTACATTAGCGGTGCCCCAATACCTATGCAAGTAAACAAACAATGACAGTTGTAGGTGCACTCAAACTACTTTATTAATATACAGTAATACATGTGTAGAAACTTTAGCATTTCAGTTTTGATCTTCTTTTAAGCTGCTTCATCTTAATATCGTACCCCTCCATATCTTCACTCTTTCTCTTCCCTCCCTGTCTTTCTCAACTCAAGCAGACTGTTGCCATGTCAATGTCCAGCAGGGATCACTGTACAACTAATCCATGGCTAATTATGTGTTATACTGAGGGATCGCTACCCACAGCCCATTTGCACTGTCTACATTCCACACCCGAAACACAGAGGCTGTCTGCACACTGACAGAGTGTCAAACCAGGATGAACCCTTCAGCTGCCGCCAGTACACTGCTAAATGTGTGTTTATAAACCCCTAAAGCAGCTGCAATGTGAGGAGAAAACCCAAACCCAAAGTGTTATGAAGCAATGATGTATACATTGTCCTTTGCATTGTGCCTCAGTCAGGAATGGAGCATCTCCAAAACAGCTGCAGTGCAGTGTAATGTAAGACAGTGTAACACAGCTGAATGTGTTTTTTTATGCTTTTTTTGAAGCATTGCTTCTGGGGTTTCATAGACCCCTGGAGGTCCCAAAAACAGTGTTTCGACAGACTTAATTTTAACATTGAATTCCTAATTGTGCTTTAATAATTGCCTCAATGGCACAAAGGACATAGCAAGGAGTGGGAAAGACACGACTTGACTGCATGTCATCCCGTTATCAGTCACCTTCACTCTGAAAAACAATTGAAGGCAGACAGGCAGGCTGCCTTTGTTTCTCTCAGTGCCATGCTTAAGGTGGGTTTTCATTATGCACTTATACATTATTATTTATTTCATTCTCACTGACCTATTTTGCTAATGTCTCCCCTGATGGCGTGCACATTCAGCGCTGAGGTTTATTGATCGTGGCATCCGTGAAACATCTTCATTCTGCGCTCCCTGCCTTCCACATGCACCATTTCTGAGGGCGGAAAAAATGCCCCAAAGTTTATGATGAATATCATTAATTAATTTTATTCCATTTCTCTTTTTTGTGTGCCACTTTTATTTAAGGCATTTCAAAATGTGGAAAAAGTACTTGTGTTGCGATTTATTTCTAAAAAGAAATCCAAAGTACCATTGATGACAGGACCACTTGGTGGAAGAAACAAGATTTAAAAAAAATAAATTAAAAATAAAATAAAAAAAAAAAACTTGAAATAATTGACTGTCATAACAATAAATCTTCACAATTTTTTTACACAAACAAGTTAAGTCATGGATCATCTGCCGTTCTCTGTGGGCATTCTTCCCCTTCAGATTGATTAGATTACCCATGAATCATCAGGCAGAGCTAAGCAGAGATCCTGAAAGGTTGACAGAGTGGGCAGTTAGCGGGCTGGTCATCCAGATTTGGCCTGTGGACAAAATGTCATCTCCAGCCACATGAAATTACAAATATGCCCCCACAGCATATGTGCATGGAGAGGGAGGATGTGTTATCTCCCAAAAAAAAGTGATGTTACATGGACAGGCAGGCCTTGCTGGGAGCTATTGGAGCAGTCTGCTACATAGCCTATTTTCTTTTTTTCTGTGCCAGGAAATGCTGCATCTTGCAGTTAGTGGAATTAATATAATACACATTATATATACTGCATACGTAATCCCAAAGTAAGAGTTAAAATTTAGCATTTGAAGGCAACACTTTACTACACTATGTGGGTTGATTCTGAATCTGAAATCTCATGTTTTTAAAAGCAATTCAGAAATGCTCTTGTATCAACATATCCAAATCAACATAGTAGTAGTAGTAATAATAATAATAATAATAATAGTAATAATAAAACCAATTGATTGAGTGGTTGACTGAATAACCGCTTTGTGTGTGTAGGTTGGTGAATTTCACTGATGTAAGAATATGGAAATTCACAAATGTTCAATCAGAAATCATGACTTCACAATCACAATATCTGAAGGAATGTTTATATATATGGGATTAGTCTTCAGCCTTAGGTTCTGTACTGCACCTCATTTCTATTCAAATTGCCACGGAAACATATGACATTAATATACCAGTAACAATGTAATGTGTCATTTAGAACAATCCTGTGCATGATGACTGTCCAAGATATGGGCTTAACTGCAAAATGGTTGTCATGTAATGTAGAACAATGGTCTTCCATGTCCATTCCATGTAGTAATTTAGTCTGTACAAGTTTGCTATCACACAGTCACTTTCAGCTGAGAGTTAATTTAATTAAAAGATAACATTTTGAAAATGTATAGATGGGAGCGTTAGCACATTAGAGATTGTAAAAACCATGCCTGAGGATCTCATGAGTGCAAATGCTGCCAGTGGAGATAAATAGTGACACAATGTATTTTTTTCTCATACATCCGATTCTGTTCTTTAACATCTTAAGGGAACAATTGCCTCTGTGATTAGCCTTGTTCCTAAAGTATACATTTTAACACATTTAGTATCAGGTTGTAATGGTCACCTGTCACTCAAGGGATACAAAATACATTTTTCATGTTTGCATTATTTGATATGTAGCTGTATCTGGCATACAAAACGACAGCTTTACCAAAAAGTACGCCAAGTGTGTGTAGATTTCCTATGACACAAGATGTGGGCTGCGGGCCTTGTGAATACACATTTTAAATTGGCAATAAAACAAGAGGACACTGCCTGCCTCTACACTTGGAATGGGCCAATGTCTGACTGGAGACCCCCTGTCTGTTGGTCACAGTCGACCCCATGTACAGGTGCATTGTTGCAGTAAACACGATTTGTCTCCACTGAAAGCCAGATGGATTCACTCGACAGCAAAGAGGGAAGCTGGAGCTAAAACCGTGTTGACTGAAAACTGAAAAAAAGGGGACATTAACCTCAGGTTGTTCTCCATTCAGCGGATTGTGAATCTATTAAATCCAAACCAAATGAACTATCTGTTCAAACCAGTGTTTTCCTGGCCTTGGACATGGATCTTTGGAGCAACTGTCTCCAGCGTCAGTACTGGAGTGCTGCAATGTCTGCTGGTATTTGATCCAACCACTCACAACACCACCTGCTTATACAAATGCTCTCACCACCTGGATCAAGGGGATAAACTAATCAGGTGCTGTAGTGGGAGGTTGGACCAAATAGCACCGTGGCACTGAAGTTAAACAGGTGTGTGATTCCCTCACATTGTAAATCACTCTGGATAACTGCATCAATGACAGACTTAAGTATATGCAATGAGATTAGTTTAATACCCACTGACTGGTTCAAGGACATTTTGTCCACCTGTTGAATTAACTTAAACCACTGACTACACTTGTAACCATGTCTGTAAAAGGGCACCATTTGGATTCCTTTAACATCGTAAGTGAAGTGCATCCCCCAATGTTGGGACTTTTTTTAAGACAAACCCTTAGATTCAACCTATCGGTGGGACTAACCTTTTACTGACAATTTTGTAAGACTGTTGTGCTTTTTCTCTTTAATTTTCAGCTCAAAAACTGTGTGAGTGAAGACAAATAATTGTGAGCCAAAGTTGAAATATTGATTGATTAGAACTTGGCCAAAGTCAGTCTGGTAAAGTTCTTCAAGCATGATGAATGCTTCATAAGCCTCAAAATATTTATGTTTGTATGTGTGTGTATTTATTTATTCATTTAGTGAAACTCGTGATTCACTTCCATATGTGAACATGATGGGATGTGTTTTCACATGTCAGGTGTCACAGAAAATGTATTTGTTTATTTAATGGGCCACTTTCATAGCTGTTTATCCCTCTCCAAATTCTAGCACAGAACATGTAAGCCACTTTCAGAAAACCATAGTCTCAACTGACAGTTAAACATTTCAGACATGATACATACTTCACAAATCATTGTGCGTATGGTTCTTTTCATATGTAATTAATTTTTTGTCATGTGCAAAATGTGTGCCTGTGCCTTTCTTGGTCCAGCTAACCTTCCTTTATACTCGTTAGATCCACTCATAGAATCATCTCATGTATGAATGGAAGCTTTGAATTGCCAATTAGGACATTCGGCAGTTTTATGCTGTATAAATGCAAAGATAATTTTTGACTTCACCTGTTAAGTGTTATTTCATTGTTGGGAAAATAGGTACACTACATCAATTATACTGATCTGGAGTCAGCCTTAACTGAGGCAATTTTGCAGCTGTTGGAATACCCAGAGCCATGGGACTGTGTCGTAGTGGCAATCGGAGGGAAATCTATATCTACATTACAGCCATTTAGCAGACTCTTATCCAGAGTGACTTACAATGGGGAGACAGTGTGAAGATTGGGGTCAAAGTGCAACATTACCCTGGAGGAAGGACGTATATACCCACTCTCCAGGAAGGTGAAAACAAGATTCAACTGATGACTTGATCAACCAATCAATGAGGCCAGATGACTAAGTGAAAACAATTAAAACACAACTCAATATTAACAGTTTTAGCCCTAGACATACAGATTAGTAACATGCAGACACTTATTCTAGAGGCACAGAAGCAACCAAAGCACATAATCTAGTTACTGCCAGGTACTTTAAGTGCTGTGAGAGGTAGAAGGTGGAGGAGACCCCAGGGTTGTTGTGGGCAGGATTTTCAGCTGAATTTAGATATGACTTGCCCAATTCTATCCAAAATGCATATTGGATAGAATAGCACTGGTCATTCGTTCTCATTTAGTTGAAAACAAATGTCAAATTCAAGGTCATTTCAGGTCTTGTGCAAATTGAATTGGAAGGCTTCAGAGAAGAATTCCAGCTTTGTTTTGCTTAATGCCCACAAAAGGAACACAAAACTTAACTTTATTCTTGGAAGGAACGCATACAGGGAAGTGTATTTCTGCAGTCATGAGGCTTTTTCACTCGTTAATTAATTAAGCCTATTCAAAGTATAATCATAATCAATGGCACATTTTCAGGAGGTTAACTGTGGTGCTGGTGTAAATACTTGCAATGTCAAGTGAAGGCATATTGAGAAAGCTAAGTATTGCTAATGCAGCTCTTGAAAAGTAGGGAGAAAATTAAAAGCACTACATACAGTACCTGAACTCAAGTCCATGTAAATCACTGGCCCCCGAGAGTGTTTTCCACCTAAAAATAGTTGTAGTACTAGTAGTCATAGCAACAGCTGTAGTTGTAGTAGTAACAGTAGTCGTAGTAGTAGTAGTGGTGGTGGTGGTGGTGGTGATTGTGGTAGTTGTAGTTTATCAGAGATTCAGTGTCTGCAGTCAGAACTACACCAAGTTAATACTGGGTTGTAAGCTGAGCCTGATTTAGGGGGTTGGAATCACTAAGGTGAGAGCATTTTGAAACACACCCATGCATGGCACCATTCATCATTTCCGAAGCTCCACTTCTGTTGCTTTGGAAGTAAAAAAAAACGATGGTTTAAAACACTCCGTTTTTACGAGTGTGGAAACAGGGCCCGGAGCACTTCTGTCCCAAATGTCAGTAGCTCCTTCCCTAAATTGGCTGCAGATCCCGAGGCTCTCACGTAATTTTAAATCCAGACTCAAAATGTGTCTGCTTAACCCAGCTTTTAAATAAACCATCACTTATGTATGCTTGCTCTTATTTTATCTTGTTACTTTTTGTCTCCTGGTTTCCTAATGGCATTTTAATGCCTCTGTTTTCACCCTTAGTCATTGTGCTTTCCTACAATGTAGACGTGGCTTCTGCCATAACACTGTTGGTTATATTCTCCTACAAGTTAAATAATTATTCAACATTTTGCATTTTTGTAAAGTATGATTGATTATTGTGGCTGTGAACCCATCATTCTTTTCTGGCCTGACACACTGCTTGTTTCATATTTAATTTCATTGAACTGTTATGCACGCCATCCGTTAGAATTGCCAATGTTCTTCCTTTTCTTTTTAACACCCAACACAACTGCAGAACTGCTCTACTTCATGGGCTCAGGAGTTGCCTCCAACTGTGACCCAGTTTGTAATTCTTAAAATGAAACTCCCGGAAAATCAAACGTGGATTGGAAATAGTTAGGGTGCGGGGCGTAATCTCCAAGATTCCACTTGTATTAGTTTATAATGGCAACATTATTACGCACCCGAAAGGCAGGAGAAAAGCTTCACATCACGCATGCCGATCTTTTTGCAAAGGTATTATGAGATACTGAATATTAAGATTGAAATTACGCAGCAGATGATATCTCATCCTGCAAGTATTGAGGTTTCACCGTGGTGATGCAGTATCGCACCCGATTTTGGTTTTATGTTCTGTATTCCTTATCATGGTAAAAGCACACCTTGGAACTAAATAAAACCAAAATGGAATGTAAATTAAACGCACTTAAAATATGTAAATGACATTAAATGTACTTATCCATTAACTGGTATGATGTACAGTACTATTGCAATCTGAGACTTGTGACTCAGTAACTGTATGAGAATTTGCAATGGCTACTAAAGCATTGTTACATACAATCAAACCATGTTTCATCATTTTGAGTTGAAAACACTGTTTGAAGAAAAACCATAGCTGACACCGTTTATCATTTTCCGAATTCCTCTTCAGGGGTGTCTGAGATCTCTTCTGTAAAGGAAATGGTGTTTCGAGACACTGTCTTTTACCAGTGTACAAATGAGGGAGTGTTTGCACTGTTTGCAAGCACGGTCACAGCTGAAGCAATTTCTAACATCCTGCACCCAGTTTTCTGCAGTTGTTCTGACATTTTGTGTCATAGAAATTGGTTTTGTTAAAGCAGTCTTGTGTTAGCTGGGCCGCGTAGGTCCTTTGCTCTGATGCTGTCAGCCGGAGGCTGTGTCATGTGACCAGAGTGGTGATCCCAGCGCTCGCTGGCTAATGAACTGCTCAGCGAGTCCCAGGGAAGCAGTGGGACACAGCCCCTAACTCATAGCTTAAGCCCCCTGATAACTGCCAGCCCTACTGCTCCATCTGGGGCTGCAGACATCCATCTCAGCTCCTGGAAAGGAACACCTCACATTTCTGTGCATATACTCCTGTGAATGTGTGCGTGCGTGTGTGTGCGTGCGTGTATGAGTGTGTGTGTGTGTGTGTGTGTGTGTGTGTGCATGAGTGTGTGTGTGCGTGTATGAGTGTGTGTGTGTGTGTGTGTGTGTGTGTGTGCATGAGTGAAATAAAAAATAAAAAAGATGTGTGTGTGTGTGTGTTTGTGTGCGTGTGTGCGTGTGTGTCTGTGTATGTGTGTGTGTGTGTGTGTGTGTGTGTGTGTTTTATGGTGTCTCAGATATGGTAATGGTAGAAATGTGCGTGTGTGTGTGTGTGTGTGTGTGTGTGTGTGTGTGTGTGTGCGTGTGCGTGTGTGCACGGGTGCTTGTGTGTGTGTATTTTATGGTGTCTCAGATATGGTAATGGTAGCAATGTGCATGTGTGTGTGTGTGTGTGTGTGTGTGTGTATTATGGTGTCCTAGATATGGTAATGGTAGCAAGTCAATCCAGGAATGCAATTTGCTTGATATAACACAAGCTCATCATAACAACTATCATGAATGTAATTAGGCACTACCTAATACATTTATACACATACACTGAGGGTGTAACCTTTTTTGTGTGTATGACAGAGGAGTTTGATGTTCTATTGTAATGACACTACTATTTTGTTATGTTTTATATGAATCCATTTCAATAACACTGTTTAGCACTTTAAACTCACCAACCACAAAACAATACATAAAAGAAATAAAAAAGATGAACTAAATCTATATATAATACTTTGTAATCGATATAGGCAATCCCGCCAGCTCTCTGCCAGTGTTTACTTTGTAAAACTTCAGGGCAGAAAATCTGAGCATTTATTTCAGGATCACCTCTAATCCTTTCAATATTGTTTCAGCCCAAGTGTGTGTTTTTGGGTAACTCTTAAAACCAGGAAAAGTAAAAAACATTTTTAAAAAAGTGGTGCTTCAAATTAGCCGTGCGCTTTGAGGGAAATGCCAGCGCACACTAGAGGCACAGTGCCGGAACAGCCCAGCACCAGCAAGGGGAGGAAATAAATTGGGTGGTGTGTGGGGACAGGGATGAAAAGAGTAGAATAACTCGGATCAAGGACCATCAATGCCTCCGGCGAACTGGAGATATATTGCAGTGACATACAGAAGTTTTCATTGAGTCTTTATTTATTTGTGTCTGTGGTGTGTGTGTGTGTGTCTGTGGTGTGTGTGTGTGTGTGTGTGTGTGTGTTGTGTGTGTGGTACTAGCACACTTTGGGTCACTAACTTTATCCCCAAGGGTCCGTACCCCTTTATGATATTTTTTTTTATTATAAATTGGAATGATGTTTGGAATGTTAATGAGGCTAATTTTACTAGCACTACTCCAACAGCCTTGCATTACACTGTCTCTAGGTGATAGTTACTACAAAATAATCAACAGCCTTTTGATTAAATCAGAATCAAGCATTTTACCAGGAAGTGGTAGACATAAAAAATTGTAGCACAATTTCCAAACATTTGTCTTTCCCCAAGGTTACAAAAGCTACAGACGTGTTTGGGAATTTTCTCATAACAGACATTGTGCTAACCCCTCGTTAAGAAAATAGTTATCACACGGTTAATAATGAACTAGGGAGGCTAGTGTTAAAATGTTAATTGTAACCTTAGCAGCAGAAACCTTCTTCTACCGAATCCAAATGTGAATTAAATGATACCACGATTGCAGACACATTGTATGCAGCGATAAAGCAGACGATAGCAAATAAATGCAAAACGATGCGATTCTGAATCTGTGAGACCATCAACTGCTGCTCAAATGGATCTCCTTTCATCGAAGACGAGGAAAGCATTGCATCATTTGCACTGTTTATTCCACCAGGCACTCCAAAGACCAAACAGCACCACAGGCATTCCCGCAGTGATGGATCGCAACACCAGATAAACACCAAATCAGTCATAGGGTTCCTGAAAGTGGTGTTGCTGTTCGGGCCCAATGGGAACAAAGCATGGTCAGTATCCAACTCCCAACTACCTTATAAGCAATCATCTGCACTGTAATACGAGTGTTTCGCAACAATTCATCCATATCATCGTTTTAAAATTGTGTAGTGTGCTTGTGTGCAATATACCCTTTCTAACTTTTTAACTCAGTCATTTATGTAACCAGTTTATGTATTTTTGCATAGTTCTTCCCAACACTGAGTCATTGAGTTATATTTAAACATTTTATTTATAGTATATTTATATACGTTATATGTATTATTACTTTTTTATCTCCTTGTTGTGCTTTGGAGTGGAAGACGTAAAAATGGTATCCAAATGGGAATTAAGAGGCAGTGTGAAGATGTTAAAGAGAAAGATGACTATATTTCTGGTGCAATGACTGAATTGTAAAAGGCTCACAGTAGGTGCAGTGACACTTTTATAAAGATGTTTGACTAATTTGTGTGAGGAAGAAAAACCAAGACTCTAATCACTGTGAATTTTCATTCTCATATGAAGTTGCCCTATGGATAATTGATGGTAGTGTAGTCCTGAAACAACATTCTGAGTGAAGGAATGGTATCATTAGGAGTCATTTTCTTGGCAGTATTTGTCCAGGCAATTAAATTATTCATCTGCTTTTTCTTTGCCATATTCTTCGCGGATCCTTCCTATGAGAACAGATATTATTCCTATGAATATTAATGCTTTTCTGACACAGATGAACCCCAGAAACTACAGGCAGTCAGGAACACTTTGTCACAAGACACATCCCTGAGTCAATACCTATACACAGTCTTTTCCCATGAAAAATGCATTTGATGGCAGAATTAGACAAGTTATTGTCTGTGACCTCAGGGTGAACCGTCCTCATTACTGTGACATCACAGTTGCGCAGTGGAAACTGCCTGCAGCACTTAGCTGTTCTTGGCTGCATCACAGACTGATGTGCAGTACCTACTATGCTTTTTTAGTCTTTTTTTTTCAATCAAAAGTACAATAGAAAACATAGAAAAAACAAAACCCGATATCTGTGATTCAGAAAAAAAAAGTTTAAAAAAAAATTACTCAAAATGTGTCTGTTTTGTGTGTGTGTGTGTGTGTGTGTGTGTGTGTGTGAGAGAGAGAGAGAGAGAGAGAGAGAGAGCTCGACCTTGAATTGAGTATTACATGGTCAAATTAATTTGGACCAATAGTTTCTGACCAAAAAAAAAAAAAACACTTAAACTAAATGTGAACACAGAAATAGAAAGGTGAAGGTGCATGTTAACCTCGTCTACATGTTTAAATTATGTGGGAGGACAGAAAAAGAAAAGAAGTTTGGGGAAAGAACAAGATAATTTTATACTTTTGTTGTGCATGCATTGTCTTGTATGAAAGGTTTAGAAGTGGTGCCTGTTTTATTTTTATGCGCTCACTCACTTGCAGTGTTGTAGCAATGCAAAGTGGAGACAAATACAGTGATTATTTTTTTTTTTATTTCAGAATTTTTTTTTTTTTTTTGTACCATGAGTGTGATTCTGCTCTTTCACATCTTAGCTGAAAAGTCTGCTTCTGCAATCTAAACTCCAGACGTTCAGCCTCTGATAGTGAGATAACTGAAAATGACCTTTTCATTTCCCTCACTGTGCAGAGAGTTGAGGAGAGTCTGTGAGCAGACCTCTGATAACCCTGCCAGATTAATAATGGAGGCTGGGTCAGGCACATGGGGTGTCTATGTATGTGCCAGCTATGGACCCCCACACCTGAGCCCCATCACCTGCACAGCCATGATTGTACAGAGTGACTCATACCCAGTGGGGCTTCAGAGTCTTCCCTTTCACATGCAAAAACATTGCTGTAACTGTATAGCGCTAATTAATTAATTAGGCCAATTAACCTGGGATGATTAACCAAAGTTATATTTCAATTCCACAGGTCCCTAAAGGGCATGTCATTCATTAAGGCAGTAAGGTTAGTAATGCTTGTTCAAAGTCATGTCTGAGGTAAAGACCGCGGCTCTTTAAATCTTCTTTAAAAATCTGCAAGCGGTTTGATGACAGAGTTCCACTCTTTATCGGCTTGTGGAGAGGTGAAAATTTGTGTTGGTTTCCACGGGCTAATGAACAGTCACACGTGCCCGGCGTTCGTTAGGATGCTCCAGGATGACTGGGGCATCCGTGGGCGCTGGTGAGCTTCCACCCCTCCCCCACCCCACGGATGAGGTCGGTCAGTGGCCGCCCACTTATTCTCAGCTATGCCGCTGTAATCACACCTCTGTTTGCCTGCTTGGTTTAAAATAATCAACATGGAAACATGACGGACGCACAGAGCAAAAATCAAGACGCAGCCTCGTCTCACCGAAGGCGAGAGTTGAAGGTGCCTCGTCTGT